>MU249803.1:42733-87419 GCA_018977245.1 Lethenteron camtschaticum | reverse complement strand
CACCATCACTACCACTCCAACCACTACCACCACTACCACCACCCTACCACCATCACCACTACCACCATCCCACCACTACCACCTACACACCATCCACACTACCACACCACCCACAATACCACACACCTCACCACCCTCACCTATACCACCACTCACCTACTCCACCATCACTACCACCACCTACCATACCACTACCACACACCACCTACCACCACTACCACCATCACAATACCACCATCATCCACACCACCTACACCATCACCATCACTACACCATCTACCACCACACACCATCCTACAACTTCCTACAACAACCATGACACACCCTTGCGGTGACGGGTTCAGACCGCGAGCCAGAATCGGTGACCACAGAGATGTTCCATTTACACAGTCGCACAGTGCAGAGTTTAGTAGCGAATGTTAGTGTAGTGTGTAGTGTATAGTAGCGTATAGTGTTGTATAGTGTAGTGTTGTAGTGTATAGTGTAGTAGTGTATAGTGTAGTGTAGTAGTGTATAGTGTTGTAGTGTATAGTGTAGTAGTGTATAGTGTTAGTGTAGTATAGTAGTGTATAGTGTAGTGTAGTAGTGTATAGTGTTGTAGTGTATAGTGTAGTAGTTTATAGTGTAGTGTAGTAGTGTATAGTGTTGTAGTGTATAGTGTAGTAGTGTATAGTGTATGGAGTGTATAGTAGTGTATAGTGTAGTGTAGTAGTGTATAGTGTTATAGTGTATAGTGTAGTAGTTTATAGTGTAGTGTAGTAGTGTATAGTATTGTAGTGTATATTGTGTATCGTATAGTGTATAGTGTAGTGTATTAATGTATAGTGTAGTGTAGTAGTGTATAGTGTAGTGTGTAGTGTATAGTGTAGTAGTGTATAGTGTATAGGTATAGTGTTATAGTATAGTGTTGTAGTGTATGTGTAGTAGTGTAAGTGAGTGTAGTAGTGTATAGTGTAGTGAGTAGTAGTGTATAGTGTAGTGTATGTAGTGTATAGNGTAGTGTATAGTGTATAGAGTGTAGTAGTGTGTAGTGTAGTGTATAGTGTAGNGTATAGTGTAGTGTATAGTGTAGTGTAGTAGTAAATAGTGTTGTAGTGTATAGTATAGTGTATAGTGTAGTGTATAGTGTAGTGTGTATAGTATAGTAGTAGTAGTAGTGTNTAGTGTAGTNAGGTGTAGTAGTGTGTAGTGTATAATGTAGTAGTAATGTAGTGTATAGTGTATAGTAGTAGTGTAGGTGATAAGNAATGTAGTAGTGTGTNNGTAGTAGTGTATAAGNGTGTAGTAGTGGTAGTGTGTAGTGTNGTAGTGTATAGTGTTGTAGTGCATAATGTAGTGTAATAGTGTAATGTCTAGTGTAGTGTATAGTAGTCTATAGTGTAGTATATAGTGTAGTAGTATAGTAGTATATAGTCTAGTAGTGTATAGTAGTGTATAGTGTAGTAGTGTATAGTGTAGTGTATAGTGTAGTAGTGTTTAGTATAGTAGTGTATAGTGTAGTGTATAGTGCAGTAGTGTTTAGTATAGTAGTGTAGAGTCATGTAGTATATGGTGTAGTGGACAATAGTATGTATACTTTAGTGTAGTGTATAATGTAGAGTGGTGTAGTATTTAGTGTAGTATATACAGTGAGCGAAAAAAGTATTTGATCTCCTGCTGATTGTGTACGTTTGCCGCTGACAAAGAAATGATCAGTCTATAATTGTAACGGTAGGTTTATTTGAACAGCGAGAGACAGAATAACAACAACAACATCCAGAAAAGCGCATGTCACAAATGTTATACATTGATTTGCATTTTAATGAGGGAAATCAGTATTTGACCCCCTCTCAATCAGAAAATTTTAAGGTTAAAATTGTCAAAAAAAATTTTGGGCTCTGAAAAATAGTCTCCATTTCAGTTAAATGCAACTTGCAGATTATCTGTGTTAGATGCCTTTTCGATACATTTGATTGTTTTCCATAAGTGTAGTGTGTAGTTTATAGTGTAGTGTATAGTGTAGTGTATAATGTATAGTGTAGTAGTGTATAGTGTATTAGTGTATAGTGTATAGTGTATAGTGTATAGTGTAGTGTAGTTTAGTAGTGTAGTGTATAGTGTATGTATAGTGTAGTTGTAGTGTATTAGTGTATAGTAGTGTAGTAGGTAGTGTTATTGCAGTGGNTGTGTGTNGTGTATNGTGTGTNGAGTCTAGGTGTATAGTGTAGTGTAGTGTGTATATAGTGTAGTGTAGTAGTGTAGTAGTGTATAGTGTTGTAGTGCATAATGTAGTGTATAGTGTAATGTCTAGTGTAGTAGTATAGTAGTATATTGTCTAGTAGTGTATAGTAGTGTATAGTGTAGTAGTGTATAGTGTAGTGTATAGTGCAGTAGTGTTTAGTATAGTAGTGTATAGTATAGTAGTGTATAGTGTAGTGTATAGTGTAGTGTTTAGTGTAGTGTAGAGTGTAGTATGTGGTGTAGTGGACAATAGTGTATACTTTAGTAGTGTATAGTAGAGTGGTGTAGATTTATGTAGTATATAGTGTAGTATATACAGCGAGGGGAAAAAGTATTTGATCCCCTGCTGATTTTGTACGTTTGCCCGCTGACAAAGAAATGATCAGTCTATAATTGTAACGGTAGGTTTATTTGAACAGCGAGAGACAGAATAACAACAACAAAATCCAGAAAAGCGCGTGTCACAAATGTTATACATTGATTTGCATTTTAATGAGGGAAATAAGTATTTGACCCCTCTCAATCAGAAAATTTTAAGGTTAAAATTGTCAAAAAAAATTTTGGGCTCTGAAAAATAGTCTCCATTTCAGTTAAATGCAACTTGCAGATTATCTGTGTTAGATGCCTTTTCGATACATTTGATTGTTTTCCATAAGTGTAGTGTGTAGTTTATAGTGTAGTGTATAATGTAGTGTATGTATAGTGTAGTGTAGTAGTGTATAGTGTAGTAGTGTATAGTGTGGTAGTTTGTAGTGTAGTGTATAGTTAGTGTATAGTGTAGTGTGTAGTGTAGTAGTGTATNGTGTAGTGGTGTATAGTGTAGTGTATAGTGTAGTATATAGTGTAGTGTGNAGTGTGTGTAGTGTAGTGTATAGTGTAGTGTAGTAGTATATAGTGTAGTAGTAGTAGTGGTGTATATATAGTNTATAGTGTATNGNGTGTATTAGTAGTGTAGTGTTGTAGTGTATAGTGTATAGTGTAGTGTAGTGTAGTAGTGTATAGTGTAGTAGTTTATAGTGTAGTGTATGTGTAGTGTAGTGTAGTGTATAGTGTATAGNGTAGTGTGTNGTGTATAGTGTGTAGTGTGTAGTAGTAGTGTATAGTAGTGTGTAGTTTATAGTGTAGTGTAGTAGTGTAGCAGTGTATAGTGTAGTAGTGTATAGTGTAGTGTAGTAGTGTATAGTGTACTGTGTAGTTTATAGTGTAGTGTATAGTGTCGTGTATAATGTAGTGTGTAGTCCATAGTAATGTGGTATATAGTGTCGTGTATAGTACTGCATAGTGTGTGAGTGTGTGTGTACGTGTGCGTGTGAGTGTGTGTGTGAGCGCGTGTGTCTGTGTGACTGTGTGTGTGTCTGTGTGTGTGTCTGTGTGTGTCTGTGTGTGTGTCTGTGTGTGTGTGTGTGTGTGTGTATGTGTGTGTGTGTGTCTGTGTGTAGTGTAGTGGTTAGCGCTATGCGCTACAAACCTGGCGACCCGAGTTTGATTCCCGCTCATGGCCACCACAGTGACGATTATTTGAACTGGTCCTGGGCCTCCCCTAGGTCGACTCGGCCTCAAAGGAGTACTTGGTGCAGTAAACATCGCCACTGGGGAGACAAAGGCGGCCGGGCGTGGTGCTGGCCACCCACCCATTCTGTGTGTAGCCACAGCACCCGTAGCCTTCATAGACGCTGCTGCTACTAGCACAGCACTTGCCCTACAGCCTGTCACAGGCTACACGGGGACCTTTGTCTGTGTCTGTGTGGTGGTGATTGTGACGTCACTCTCCCACGTGCAGGCGACATGAACCCTGTCACGTGGCTGCTGCTGCTCCTGGTGGCCGCAGGCTGCGTCAGCGGTGAGCTCCTCAACCTCAACACCCACCCCCCCCCCACAAGCCACTCATTGTGTAGTGTATAGTGTAGTGTAGTGTGTGTAGTGTATAGTGTAATGTAGTAGTGTATAGTGTATATAGTGTTGTATAGTAGTAGTGTATTGGTGTATGTATGTAGTAGTGTATGTATAGTGTNGTGTATAGTGTAGTGTATGTGTAGTGTATAGTGTAGTGTTGTGTGTATAGTGTAGTAGTGTAGTGTATAGTGTAATGTAGTGTAGTAATGTAGTGTATAGTGTAGTGTATAGTGTAGTGTATAGTGTAGTGTATAGTAGTGTAGTAGTGTAGTAGTAGTGTATAGTGTAGTGTAGTGTATAGTGTNGTGTATAGTGTATAGTGTAGTGTAGTGTAGTAGTGTGTAGTGTAATGTAGTAGTGTATAGTGTAGTGTAATGTAGTAGTGTATAGTGTAGTGTAGTAGTGTAATAGTGTATAGTGTAGTGTATAGTGTAGTGTGTAGTGTAGTAGTGTATAGTGTAGTATTGTATAGTGTATTGTATAGTGTAGTATTGTAGGAGTGTGTAGTGTAGTAGTGTATAGTGTATAGTGTAGTAGTGTATAGTGTATNTTAGNGTAGTGTAGTGGTGTGTANTGTATAATTAGTGTAGNAGTGTAGTGTATAGTGNAGTAGTAGTGTGTGTAGTGTATGTGTGTAGTGTAATGTNGTAGTGTATAGTGTAGTGTAATGTAGTAGTGTATAGTGTAGTGTATAGTGTAGTGTATAGTGTAGTGTAGTGTGTAGTGTATAGTGTATAGTGTAATGTAGTGTATAGTGTAGTATTGTATAGTGTATTGTATAGTGTATTGTGTAGTATTGTATAGTGTATATTGTAGTAGTGTATAGTGTAGTGTAGTGCCACAGTGCCGGTAACCTCCATATCCACTGCGACTCACTACTAACATCCAATAGACCTCAACAGCCACGTTAGAGGTCACACGGTAGATGGCGTCCATCTTTGTGTCTCTGTGTGTGTGCCCAGGTCGGGCGCGTGCCGTGGTGTGCCAACTGCTTCCGCCGTGCCGTGAAGGCGCCGCTGGGAGGCAACGCCACCCTGCGATGCTCCCTGCCGGAGAACGTCACCAGCCGGGACATCATTTTTGTCCGCTGGAGGGAGCCACTTATGAAAGAAACGGTATGGGAACCTCTTTGTTGTTTTTGTTAGGCATCAAAGTTACGGGAAAATGGCGTCGTCTCACCATCAGTGTCAGTAGACCAGTATCGTGATGTAGTATCACTTGTGTATGGCGTCGTCTTTGAAACATGTGTGTGTGTAATGCGAGTGTATGTGGGCTTTTTGGGGGTGGTGCTGGCCACATTGCTTGCCCTCAACAGTATTTTAAATCTACACGGAGGATCTTTGTCTTTGTATATACGTATGTCTGTGTGTGTGTGTACGTGTGAGTCTGTGTGTGTACGTGTGTCTGTGTGTACGTGTGAGTGTGACTGTGTGTGTACGTTGTCTGTGTGTGTGTGTACGTGTGAGTGTGACTGTGTGTGTACGTATGTCTGTGTGTGTGTGTGTACGTGTGGTGTGACTGTGTGTGTACGTATGTCTGTGTGTGTGTGTGTACGTGTGAGTGTGACTGTGTGTACGTGTCTGTGTGTACGTGTGAGTGTGTGTTTGTACGTGTGACTACGAGTGTGTCTGAGTGTGTGTGTCTGTGTGTGTGAGTGTGTGTGTGTACGTGTAAGTGAGTGTGTGTACGTGTGTGGTGATGGCTGCTACTCGCCACTACTCACCTGTTAAGGCTACACGGGGGATCTTTGTCTTGGTATATACGTGTCTCTGTGTTTACGTGTGAGTGTGTGTTTGTACGTGTGACTGAGTGTACGTGTGACTGAGTGTGTGTCTGTGTGTGTGTACGTGTGTCTTTGTGTGTGTACGTGTCTGTGTGTGTGTGAGTGTGTGTGTGTGTACGTGTGAGTGTGTGTGTGTACGTGTGACTGAGTGTGTGTCTGCGTGTGTGAGTGTGTGTGTGTGTCTGTGTGTGTATACGTGTGACTGAGTATGTGTCTGTGTGTGTGTACGTGTGAGTGTTTGTGTTTACGTGTGACTGAGTGTGTGACTGTGTGTGTGTACGTGTGTGTGTGTGTGTGTACGTGTGTGTCTGTGTGCGGTGCTAGCTACTACTACTCGCTACTTACTCGCCAGCTACGGCCACATCGGAGGGATCTTTGTCGCCGTTCACACCCGCAGGTCTACATTTACACGGCGAGTGTGAACCAAACCCGGGCCAAGTACGACTACATCGTGCCCACGGTCGACATCGGTCGCGGCGAGAGCTCGCTGCTGTTGCTGGGAGTGGCGCACTCCATGACCGGTGTCTACCAGTGCCATCTCCACATCAAGGATAATAAGTCCTGCTACTGAGGGACGTGTTACTGGAGGTGGTCGGTGGTGAGTGGGGTGGCGGTGTATCGTGTGGCTCTAGACGAGTGTAGGGGCAAGTGCTGTTAGTGAGCAGCATCTTTCTCCGTATTCGCGAGCACAAGTCAGATTTGAAACACAGCAAAACTATTTCTTCTGCCGTGGCTGATCACTGCTACAACGCGGTGGGCTCTCATGATATTGTCTTTTCCAAGACCAAGGTACTCTGCAAACCGTCAGGCTACTATCAAAGTTTTCATCTTCTTGGTTTTTTCGGTAAAGTCATCACGTAGAAGGGAAGTAATAAAATAATAAAAATAAAACATAATTAAATAATTCTCACGACGTTTCGGCTACAACGCAAGCAGCCGTCTTCAGGTGAAGAATGAGACACTGCCAAGCCAGGAGCTTATATATAAGCTGGGTTGGAGGTGGAAGAAGAAGAGCGCCTTAACAAAAGAATGTGCATATCAAGAGGAATTTAGCATATTCATGGGAAATGCAGGTATGTGATTAGTACTACTCATGCCCGTGCATTATGCAGGATTAGCAGCATCAAAGGGAGGGGGGCAGGGGTAGCATTAACAAAGGGAGGGAATGTTAATAGTATGTAGAAGCAATGAAACATGTGAATGGGAGAACGGTGGCAGGAGACCCGCAGCGGAGAAAATAATGCATTCCCTGTGGAGAACACAAGATACACAGTCAATGCCAGTGAGTGGAACGCGGTCTGAAAGTCACCGTAAACGTGAACGCCAATCAGTTAAGTTCCTAAATGGTTTATTACGTCCTTCCAATGATTGCTGAGCCAGAATCCATCTTCTCGGTTGAAATTGACTTTACCGAAAAAACCCAAGAAGATGAATCCCTGCAGTCACGAAAGCTTTAAATCGAAATATCAAAGGTTTGTTCATGACATAATTTCAACCGAGAAGATGGATTCAAAGTGAGCAATCACTGGATGGATGTTATTAACCAGCTAAAATCTTTATTGCTTCATAGTTTGCTTTCATACCCACATCTCGAGTTTATTCAGCATTAGTTGGCAGAGCCCCCCCCCCCNACCTACTCCACCCCCCCCCCACCCTCTCCATCTCTCCTCCCTGGCTCCTACCCCCCTCTTACATTATGTAATCTCTTGTCCCAAGCAACTCTTTTGCCCACTGCAGCAATTTGTTTCTTGCTGTGGCTGTCCCACCCGATGACGGAAGCTCGTGTTGCTTCTGAAACGTCGCGATTTGATTTATTTATATTATTTTTTATTTTAAATATACCCACGTGACTTTACCGAAAGAACTAAAGAGTACGGATCGATGCAGTCACGAAAACTTAAGAGCAGCACCTACGAAGGCCGGAACGGTACACGAGGGGGTGGGTGGCCAGCACCACGCCCGACCGCCTTTGTCTCCCCAGTGTTGATGTTTACTACACACCGCACCGGGAACTTATTCGAGTCTGAGTCGACCTAGGGGAGGCCCAGGACCGGTCCAGATAATCGTGACTGTGGTGTTGGCCGTGAGCGGGAATCGAACTCGGTTAGCCGGGTTCCTAGCGCAACGTAGCGCTAACCACAGCACCACCGCTCACCACTGTAGGCGCACATAGACACACGGACACACGGACAGACACACACTACACAACACACGATACACACACCCAGACACACACGACACACACACAGGACACACACGACACAGACACATAATATACATGACACAGACACACACACACACAGACACACACACACACACGACACACACACACGACACACACACGACACACACACAGACACACACACACAGACACACACACGACACACACACTCAGACACACACACTCAGACACACCCAGGCACACACACACACACGACACACACACACACGACACACTCATCATCGCCATCATCTTCACCGCGATCGCCGGTGACCCCTCCGCCAGGTCTGTGCGAGGAGCAGCCTCTGACCACGAGGGTGGAGGTCTCAGCGGGCCACTCGCAGCGCCTCCCGTGCTCCGTCAGCGGCGCGGTGCCGCAGATCGAGCGGCGATCGTTGATCGTGCGGTGGGACGTCCACCTGGACAACGGCTCCAACTTCGTGGTGGGTGCGGGGACGGGGGCCGGGCGCCTCTAATTACGAACATTCTACTTACGAACATTCCACTTACTAACATTCTACTTACAAACATTCCACTTACGAACATTCCACTTACGAACATTCCACTTACTAACATTCTACTTACAAACATTCCACTTACGAACATTCCACTTACGAAGATTCTACTTACGAAGATTCTACTTACGAAGATTCTACTTACGAAGATTCTACTTACAAACATTCCACTTTTGAATCTCCTACTTACGAACATTCCACTTACGAATCTCCTACTTACGAACTTTTTTCTTACATAGATTCAACTTATGAACTTCATCTTACAAACTTTTGACTTACAGACTTTCTACTTACGAACATTCCACTTACAAACTTTTTTCTTACAAAGATTCAACTTACGAACTTTCCACTTACGATCTCCTACTTACGAAGATTCTACTTACAAACATTTGACTTTTGAACTTCATCTTACAAACTTTTGACTTACGAACATTCTACTTACAAACATTCCACTTACGAACATTCCACTTACGAAGATTCTACTTACGAAGATTCTACTTACGAAGATTCTACTTACAAACATTCCACTTTTGAATCTCCTACTTACGAACATTCCACTTACGAATCTCCTACTTACGAACTTTTTTCTTACATAGATTCAACTTATGAACTTCATCTTACAAACTTTTGACTTACAGACTTTCTACTTACGAACATTCCACTTACAAACTTTTTTCTTACAAAGATTCAACTTACGAACTTTCCACTTACGATCTCCTACTTACGAAGATTCTACTTACAAACATTTGACTTTTGAACTTCACTTACAANCTTTTGACTTACGGACTTTCTACTTACGAACATTCCACTTACGACTTCCACTTTTGAATTTCCACTTTCGAACATTCGACTCGTGATCTTTCTACTTACTCATCTACTTACAAACATTTTATTCATCTACTTACAAACCTTCGCCGTCTGGAACTTAACTCGTTCACAAGTAGAGGAGTCCCTTACTATAGTGTAGTAGTGTATAGTGTATAATGTAGTGTAGCAGTATATAATGTAGTGTAGTAGTATATAATGTAGTGTAGTAGTATATAATGTAGTGTAGTAGTATATAATGTAGTTTAGCAGTATATAATGTAGTGTAGTAGTGTATAATGTAGTGTATAATTTATAGTAGTGTNTAATGTAGTGTATAATTGTATAAATAATNTAGTGTACAATTNGTGTAGTGTATATAGTGTATGTNTAGTGTAAAGTGTAGTAGTGCATNTAGNGTAGTGTAGTAGTGTATAGTGTATAGTGTATATAGCAGTATATAATGTAGTGTAGTGTATAGTGTAGTGTTGAGTCTATGGNTGGCAGTGCTGAGTCTATAGGCAGTGTTGAGTCTGGNTGCAGTGTTGAGTCTATGGTATATAATGTATGGCAGTGCTGAGTCTATGGCAGTGTTGAGTCTATGGTGAGCAGTGTTGAGTCTGTGGNAGTGCTGAGTCTATGACAGTGTTGAGTCTATGGGAGTGCTGAGTCTATGGAGTGCTGTAGTCTATGGCAGTGCTGAGTCTGGGTAGTGCTGAGTCTATGGGTNGTGTGAGTCTATGGTGGGAGTGTTGAGTCTATGGAGTGCTGAGTCTATGGCAGTGTTGAGTCTATGACAGTGTTGAGTCTGTGGAGTGCTGAGTCTATGGCAGTGTTGAGTCTATGGGTGAGTGTTGAGTCTATGACAGTGCTGAGTCTATGAAGTGTTGAGTCTATAGTGTTGAGTCTATGGTNAGTGTTGAGTCTATGGGGCAGTGCTGAGTCTGTGGGAGTGTTGAGTCTATGGAGTGTTGAGTCTAGGGCAGTGCTGAGTCTGTGGGTGACAGTGTTGAGTCTGTGGGTGGCAGTGTTGAGGTTATGGGTGGCAGTGTTGAGTCTGTGGGCAGTGTTGAGTCTGTGGGTGACAGTGTTGAGTCTGTGGGTGACAGTGTTGAGTCTATGGGTGACAGTGTTGAGTCTGTGGGTGACAGTGTTGAGTCTATGGGTGGCAGTGTTGAGTCTGTGGGTGACAGTGCTGAGTCTATGGGCAGTGTTGAGTGTATGGGTGCAGTGTTGAGTCTATGGGCAGTGTTGAGTCTATGGGGCAGTGTTGAGTCTATGGCAGTGTTGAGTCTATGGCAGTGTTGAGTCTATGGCAGTGTTGAGTCTATGGGTGAGTGTTGAGTCTATGGCAGTGTTGAGTCTGTGGCAGTGTTGAGTCTATGGGTGAGTGTTGAGTCTATGGCAGTGTTGAGTCTATGAGTGCTGAGTCTGTGGGTGTTGAGTCTATGGCAGTGTTGAGTCTATGAGTGTTGAGTCTATGGCAGTGCTGAGTCTATGGGTGTTGAGTCTATGGGTGTGTTGAGTCTATGGCAGTGCTGAGTCTATGGGCAGTGCTGAGTCTATGGGTGAGGTGTTGAGTCTGTGGGTGAGTGTTGAGTCTATGGGTGTTGAGTCTATGGGGTGTTGAGTCTGTGGGTGAGTGTTGAGTCTGTGGGTGACAGTGCTGAGTCTATGGGTGAGTGTTGAGTCTATGGGTGACAGTGTTGAGTCTATGGGTGAGTGTTGAGTCTACGGGTGAGTGTTGAGTCTATGGGTGAGTGCTGAGTCTATGGGTGACATGTGTTGAGTCTATGGTGCAGTGTTGAGTCTATGGGTGACAGTGTTGAGTCTGTGGGCAGTGTTGAGTCTGTGGGTGAGTGTTGAGTCTATGGGCAGTGTTGAGTCTATGGGCAGTGTTGAGTCTGTGGGTGACAGTGCTGAGTCTATGGGTGACAGTGTTGAGTCTGTGGGTGACAGTGTTGAGTCTATGGGTGACAGTGTTGAGTCTGTGGGTAACAGCGTTGAGTCTGTGGTGACAGTGCTGAGTCTATGGGTGACAGTGTTGAGTCTATGGTGCAGTGTTGAGTCTGTGGGTGACAGTGTTGAGTCTATGGTGAGTTTGTGGGCAGTGTTGAGTCTGTGGGTGACAGTGTTGAGTCTATGGGTGGTGTTGAGTCTATGGGTGGCAGTGTTGAGTCTATGACAGTGTTGAGTCTGTGACAGTGTTGAGTCTATGAGTGTTGAGTCTATGAGTCTATGACAGTGTTGAGTCTATGGGTAGTGTTGAGTCTATGACAGTGTNGAGTCTGTGGGTGGCAGTGTTGAGTCTATGGCAGTGTTGAGTCTATGGGTGACAGTGCTGAGTCTGTGGCAGTGTTGAGTCTATGACAGTGTTGAGTCTGTGGGTGAGGGGCAGTGTTGAGTCTATGACAGTGTTGAGTCTGTGGGTGACAGTGTTGAGTCTATGACAGTGTTTAGTCTGTGGGTGGCAGTGTTGAGTCTATGACAGTGCTGAGTCTGTGGGTGACAGTGTTGAGTCTGTGGGTGACAGTGTTGAGTCTATGGGTGACAGTGCTGAGTCTGCTGCTACCCCACCAGGTATTGCCGCTCCGCCAGGGTGAGCGTTGGGAGGGGTTCCCGTCCTGGCTGCGGTTTGGCGGCGACCTCCGTGCAGGCGACGCGACCCTGGGCCTGTCGGGGGCCTCGGCGACCCACAGCGGCCTCTACTCCTGCACCCTCACCGCCGCTACCGGTGCTACCGGCGCTACGGCACGACCGGCGGTACCGGCAGGGCAGCCGCTACCGGCGGTACCGGCACTACCGGAGCGGAGTGCCGGAGGTCCTACCGCCTGTCGGTCGTCGGGGGAAGACGGAGCCGCACGGAGATGGTGGTGGTGGTGATTGTGGTGGTGGTGGTGGTGGCCGTGGTGGTGGCCGTGGTGGTAGTGGTGGTACGTTACCCTAGCAACGGTTGGGAAGGGGGAAGGTGGGGGGGGGGGTGATGTAGTGGGATGGAGGAGAAGCACCACCCTGGTGGTGGTGGTTGTGGTGGTGGTGGTGGTGGTGGTGGTGGNGGTGGTGGTGGTGTGTGGNGGTGGTGGTGGTGGTGGTGGTGGTGGTGGTGGTGGTGGTGGTGGTGGTGGTGGTGGTGGTGGTGGNTGTGGTGGTGGTGGTGGTTGTGGTGGTGTGGTGGTGGTGTTGTGGTGGTGGTGGTTNGTGGTGGTGGTGGTGATGGTGGTGGTGGTGATGGTGGTGGTGGTGGTGGTGTGGTGGTGGTGGTGATGGTTGTGGTGGTGGTGGTGGTGGTTGTGGTGGTGGTGGTGATGGTTGTGGTGGTGGTGGTGGTGGTTGTGGTGGTGGTGGTGGTGTGGTTGTGGTGGTGGTGGTGGTGGTTGTGGTGGTGGTGGTGNTGATGGTTGTGGTGGTGGTGGTGGTGGTGGTTGTGGTGGTGGTGTGTGGTGTGGTGGTGGTGGTGGTGTTGTGGTGGTGGTGGTGGTGGTTGTGGTGGTGGTGGTGGTGGTGGTTGTGGTTGTGGTGGTGGTGGTGGTTGGGCTCTGCTTTGCGCTACGTAGTGTATAGTGTGTAGTGTATAGTAGTGTAGTGTAGTTTTTAGTATAGTGTAGTGTATAATAATGTAGTAAATGGTAATGTAGTGTGTATAGTGTATAGTAGTGGAGTGTAGTGTGTAGTGTATAGTGTGTAGTGTAGTGTATAGTAGTATAGTGTATAATAATGTAGTGTATGGTAATGTCTGTGTGCTGCTAACAGCACTTGCCCTACAGCCCTGCTAGAGGCTACCTGGGGGACCTTTGTGTGCTACTAACAGGACTTGCCCCTACAGCCCTGCTCGAGGCTACCTGAGGGACCTTTGCCTGTGTGCTAACAGCACTTGCCCCTACAGCCCTGCTAGAAGCTACCTGGGGGACCTTTGTCTGTGTGCTAACAGCACTTGCCCCTACAGCCCTGCTAGAGGCTACCTGGGGGACCTTTGTGTGCTACTAACAGGACTTGCCCCTACAGCCCTGCTCGAGGCTACCTGAGGGACCTTTGCCTGTGTGCTAACAGCACTTGCCCCTACAGCCCTGCTATAGGCTACCTGGGGGACCTTTGTCTGTTGTCTTCCCCCTCAGACTCGCCGCACGTGAAGACGGCGTCACCACCAACAACACCAACAACAACAACAACTCCACCACCAACAACTCCACCACCAACAACAACTCCACACCAACTCCACCACCACCACCAACAACAACAACACCGCCACCACCACCGCCACCACCCTTCCCAGCCGCTCTGGACGTGTGGCCGGGCAACCGCGTGACGTTTCGCTGCCCCCTGCCAACGGAGGGGAGGGGGGCAGGGGGCGAGGGGAGGGGAGGGGGGGCAGAGCGGGCGATGTGGAGGGCGAGGCTGGAGAACGGCTCTTCGCTCATGGTGAGCGGGTCTCTGTGTGGGTCTCTGTGTGTGTGGGTCTCTGTGTGTGTGTNGGTCTCTGTGTGTGTGGGTCTATGGGTCTCTGTGTGTGTGAGTCTATGGGTCTCTGTGTGGGTCTATGGGTGTCTGTGTGGGTCTGTGGGTCTCTGTGTGGGTCTCTGTGTGTCTCTATGGGTCTGTGTGTGTCTGTGGGTCTGGGTCTCTGTGTGTGTGGGTCTCTGTGGGTCTCTGTGTGTGTGNGTGGGTCTGTGTGGGTCTCTGTGTGGGTGTGGGTCTCTGTGTGTGTGTGTGTGTCTCTGTCTGTGGGTCTCTGTGTGGGTCTCTGTGTGGGTGTGGGTCTCTGTGGGTCTGGGTGTGTGTGTATCTGTGTCTGGGTCTCTGTGTGGGTCTCTGTGTGGGTCTCTGTGTGGATCTGTCGGTCTCTGTGTGGGTCTCTGTGTGGGTCTATGGGTGTTGTGTGGGTCTCTGGGTCTATGGGTGTCTGTGTGGGTCTGTGGGTCTCTGTGTGGGTCTCTGTGTGGGTCTCTATTGTGGGTCTGTGTGTGGGTCTATGGGTCTNTGTGTGGTCCTGANTCTAGGGTCTCTGTGTGGGTCTATGGGTCTCTGTGTGTCTGTCTCGTGTGGTCTGCTCTGGGTCTCTGTGTGGGTCTCTACAGTCTGTGTCTATGGGTCTCTGTGTGGGTCTGTGGGTCTCTGTGTCTCTGTGTGGGTCTCTGTGTGGGTCTCTGTGTGGGTCTGTGGACGTCTGTGGGTCTCTGTGTGGGTCTATGTGTGGNTCTGTGGGTCTCTTGTGGGTCTGTGTGTGGGTCTATGGGTCTCTGTGTGTGTCTCTGGGTCTGTGGGTCTCTGTGTGGGTCTGTNGGTCTCTGTGGGTCTGTGGGTCTGTGGGTGTGTGGGTCTGTGGGTCTCTGTGTGGGTCTGTGGGTCTATGTGTGGGTCTGTNGGTCTATGTGTGGGTCTATGGGTCTCTGTGTGGGTCTCTGTGTNGGTCTATGTGTGGGTCTATGGGTCTCTGTGGGGTTCTGGTGTCTGTGTGGGTCTCTGTGTGGNTCTGTGGGTCTCTGGGTCTGTGTGGTCTGTGGGTCTCTGTGTGGGTCTCTATGTGGTCTCTGTGTGGGTCTAGCTGTCTATGTGTGGGTCTGGGTCTCTGTGTGGGTCTCTGTCTCTGTGTGGGTCTCTGTGTGGGTCTGTGGGTCTCTGGGTGTCTGTGTGGGTCTGTGGGTCTCTGTGTGGGTCTCTATNGGTCTCTGTGTGGGTCCGTGGGTCTCTGGGGTCTATGTGTGGGTCTGTGGGTCTCTGTGTGGGTCTATGGGTGTCTGTCCATTTGGTACAGATATAATGGGAGGCTGATCGACGCCCGGGTGCGATCAAGGGATGGCTCCCTATTGGTCAACCACGTTTGTATGCCGATGATTTGGTAATAGCTGCTCATTCAGAAGAGGAGTGAGACGCTGCTGCTGGACTGAAGCGTGCCACTAAGAGGTGGGGCCTTACCATCAGCCCCACCAAAACTAAGCACCTGCCTGGGTATGTACCATCGGATACTCCACCTCCACAACTCCCAATCGGTGAAGTTGTGGAGAGAGTGGAGAGTTTCCCAAACCTGGGCAGTGTGCTTATGACCCTCCAGTTTTCAGCAGAGGTCTCACTCCGAATCAGTCGAGCGACAATATCTTTTCATCGGTTGCGTAACGATGTGTGGAAGCTACCTGGTCTGTCGCTCCCACGAAGCTTCAGGTCTTCTCGGCCACGGTCATTCCCTCCCTTCTCTACGCTTGCGAAACGTGGACCCCCCTAATGGAGCATCTTCGCCAGTTGGAAACATTTCAGGCGCCTGCCTATGATCCATCCTGGGTTTAACCAGGCTGGATTGTGTGAGGAGCTCACAAATCCTTGAAAGATCTGGGAAGTCCCATCAGTGAGCTCCTCCAGAGGCAAACTGCGTTGGCTGGGTCATGTAGCCCGCACCCAGCCACCCTAAACAGCTTTTGTNCAGCTGGATCGAGGGGGCTAAACGGGCGCGGCACGGGCTAGAGAAGAGATGGAGTGATGTGGTACAGGAGGACGTGGAGCTGAGTGGACTTGCCGATGACTGGTACCAGCGGTATCAAGATCGGCCTCAGTGGAGGAGGCTCGTGAAGGACGCTACTGGGCAGTTGGAGGCAGTCGCCCTCCAGCAACAACGGAGGGCGGAGGAGCGACGCTCATAACAACGAGCGGAGCGCCGGGTGGCTAAAGCACAGCAAGTTGGTACAGTAGGGGGCACAGGTGGTGCATCAGCCAGTCATCTCAGTCAGTCGACCCGTGGCACCTGGGTCTGCCCGTAACCTCCTGCCAGCGGGCGTTCGACACTTCACGTGGCCTCAAGGTGCACTTGGCCTGGCACAAGCATCGTGGTGACGTCACCGCCATTTAGTGGCGAATGGCGGTTGTTGTGTGGGTTTCTGGGTCTATGGGTGTCTGTGTGGGTCTGTGGGTCTCTGTGTGGGTCTCTGTGTGGGTCTCTATGTCTATGTGTGTGTGGGTCTATGGATCTCTGTGTGAGTTTATGGGTCTCTGTGTGAGTCTATGGGTCTCTGTGTGGGTCTATGGGTCTCTGTGTGAGTCTGTGGGTCTCTGTGTGAGTCTATGGGTCTCTGTGTGGGTCTATGGGTCTCTGTGTGAGTCTGTGGGTCTCTGTGTGAGTCTATGGGTGTGTGTGGGTCTGTGGGTCTCTGTGTGAGTCTATGGGTCTCTGTGTGTGTGGGTCTCTGTGTGGGTCTATGGGTCTCTGTGTGAGTCTATGGGTCTCTGTGTGGGTCTGTGGGTCTCTGTGTGGAGCTGTGGGTCTCTGTGTGGGTCTCTGTGTGGGTCTGTGGGTCTCTGTGAGTATATGGGTCTCTGTGTGAGTCTATGGGTCTCTGTGTGAGTCTATGGGTCTCTGTGTGGGTCTGTGTCTCTGTGAGTCTATGGGTCTCTGTGTGAGTCTATGGGTCTCTGTGTGGGTCTGTGGGTCTCTGTGTGGAGCTGTGGGTCTCTGTGTGTGTGATTCTATAGGTCTCTGTGTGGGTCTCTATGGGTCTCTGTGCGTGTGGGTCTACCGGTATCTCTTGTGTGCGTTTTCTGTACAATGCAACAGAGAGAAGCCAGGCCTCCACACGACGTTGCCCCCCCCCACCCCCCCCCCCCCCACCCCCCTCTGGCTCTCGCAGATCTCCGGCGCCAACGCGAACCAACACGGTGCCACCTTTACCCTCAACTCGTCCGCTCACTCCGCGTCGCTCTCCTTTGAGCGAGCGTCGCCATCGCACAGCGGCCTCTACTCCTGCTGCGTCCGCCACCGAGCCGCCGGCAACGGAGCCCCTCCGCTGCCACCAACGGAGCCACCACTGCCACCAACGGAGCTACCGCTGCCACCAACGGAGCCACCGCTGCCACCAACGGAGCCACCGCTGCCGCCAACGGAGCCTCCGCTGCCGCCAACGGAGCCACCGCTGCCGCCAACGGAGCCCCACCTCTGCTACCGCCACCGCCGTCACCGCTGTTGCCGCCACCGCTGCCGTGGTGGAGCAGCAGCCGGATCCGCAGCAGCAGGAGGAGGAGGAGGACTGCCGCTGCTCCTTCCGGCTCCACGTCGAGGAGCCGGCTTCGTCTTCCGCTCATCAGCAGAGCGATGGATCCACGCCTAACGGTGGGTGTGCCCTGCCAGCCAGCCAGCCAGGCAGGCAGGCAGCCAGCCAGGCAGGCAGGCAGCCAGCCAGCCAGCCAGGCAGGCAGCAAGCATGACCAGTCAGGCAGCCAGGCAGGAATCCAGCTGTCCAGGCAGGTAGGAATCTAGCTAGCCAGCCAGGCAAGAATCCAGCCGGCCAGGCAGGCAGGAATCCAGCAAGATAAGCAGGCAGTAATCCAGCCAGCCAGGCAAGGCAGACCAGAATCCATGTGTGTGTGTGTAGTGTCAAACGGAGCGGGGGAGACGAGGTTTCTGAGGAGGCACCTTCTTTATTCAACACTTCCAGGTTCACAGGTTCACAGGTTTGCTTCTCCCAAGTCGCCTCGCCCAGACACAACGCCGACCGTGATGCGCCGACCGAGACGGCTAACAACTGTCCGGCCGCGCAATGTCGTCTAGCGAAGGCGGCAGCGACGACCGCGACGACGAAACGAGTCGACTCCCAGAACCGGCAGACATGGAGCTCTCCGCTGCCGTGATCCTACCCGGTGCCGCCTGGCTCCGCCAGAGGTCGCAACCGGGTACCCGATACCCGTACCCTACCCGATACCCGGCTACCCGTACCCGGCCGGGTACGGGTAGCCGTTTGCGACCCTGGTGCGGCTGGGTACACCAATGGAGACTAGGCTCTTAGGAAAGCTGTCTCGGGTGTGGACCAATCAACTTCAAGGACAGTGCATATTATTATCAGAGTTGTTTATTTTTGTTTGCATTTTGACTGCTTGTGTTGTGGTTATTGCAAACATGATGCCTTGTATAAAGGTGTCAGTTTTGTACCAGTTTAAAGGGTAAAAACCTACTACTATATGAATCAAAACCCGTTTGCGACCTCTGGTCTCCGCCCTGGCCACGCCTCCCTTCTGGGACCCGCTAGCGGGTCCCAGGAGCTTCCCGACGGGCAGAGGTCGCAAACGGGTTTTGATTCCTTACCTGTTCCCATACCCTACCCGAAATGAGTGAGTTAACCAGTACTCCGTACCCACACCAGGCCGGTACGGGTAGACGGGTATCGGGTAGGGTACGGGTATCGGGTACGGGTATCGGGTAGGGTACGGGTATCGGGTAGGGTGCGGGTATCGGGTAGGGTACGGTACGGGTAGGGTACGGGTACGGGTAGGGTACGGGTATCCNGGTATCGGGTAGGGTACGGTACGGGTAGGGTACGGCTATCCGGGTAGGGTACGGTACCGGGTAGGGTACGGGTATGGGTAGGGTACGGGTACGGGTAGGGTACGGGTATCGGGTAGGGTACGGGTACCGGGTACGGGTAGGGTACGGGTACGGGTAGGGTACGAGTACGGGTAGGGTACGGGTAGGGTAGGGTACGGGTATCAAGTAGGGTACGGTATCGGGTAGGGTACGAGTACGGGTAGGGTACGAGTACGGGTAGGGTACGTGTAACCGGGTAGGGTACGGGTACGGGTAGGGTACGAGTATCGGGTAGGGTACGGTATCGGGTAGGGTACGGGTACGGGTAGGGTACGGGTATGGTAGGGTACGGGTATCGGGTAGGGTACGGGTATCGGGTAGGGTACGGGTANCGGGTAGGGTACGGGTATCGGGTAGGGTACGGGTAACGGGTAGGGTACGGGTATCGGGTAGGGTACGGGTATCGGGTAGGGTACGGGTATCGGGTAGGGTACGGGTATCGGGTAGGGTACGGGTATCGGGTAGGTACGGGTACGGGTATCGGGTAGGGTGCGGGTATCGGGTAGGGTACGGGTATCGGGTAGGGTACGGGTATCGGGTAGGGTACGGGTATCGGGTAGGGTNCGGGTATCGGTAGGGTACGGCCGGGTATCGGGTAGGGTACGGGTATCGGGTAGGGTACGGGTATCGGNTAGGGTACGGGTATCGGGTAGGGTGGGGTATCGGGTACCCGGTTGCGACCTCTGCCGACGGGGTCTCCGTGACCTGCCGAGTTTCTCCGCCTGGACACAGCTGCGGAAGTGTCATCACCGGCGTGCGTGCTGATCGTCAACCGCAGCTGCCGTTGCTGGACAACAGACGACGCTGTTACCTGCATGTGTGTAGTGTATAGTGTAGTGTGCAGTGTGTAGTGTGGAGTGTATAGTGTAGTGTGCAGTGTTCAGAGTGCAGTGTGTAGTGTAGTGTGTGTTGTGTAGTGTGTAGTGTAGTGTGTAGTGTAGTGTGTAGTGTGGTGTAGAGTGTAGTGTAGTGTGTAGTGTAGTGTATAGTGTAGTGTGCAGTGTATAGTGTAGTGTGTAGTGTATAGTGTGTAGTGTAGTGTGGTGTAGTGTAGTGTGTAGTGTATAGTGCAGTGAAAATTGTAGTGTGCAGTCTAGTAGTGTAAAGTGTAGCATATAGTTTATGTGTAGTGTACAGAGTAGTGTATAGTATAGTACAGAATATAGTTGTGTATATTCGTGTATCGTATGTAGTGTATAGTGTAGTGTATACTAATCTCGTACATTATAGTGTATTGTGTAGCGTGTAGTGTAATAGTGTAGTAGTGTAGTGTATAGTGTAGTAGTGTATAGTGTATAGTGTAGTGTATAGTATAGTGTAGTAGTGTATGGTGTAGTNGTGTGTAGTGTATAGTGTATACTATAGTAGTGTATAGTGTGTGTGTATAGTATATAGTGTAGTGTATAGTGTAGTGTATAGTGTGTATAGTGTAGTGTATAGTGTAGTGTGTATAGTGTAGTGTATAGTGTAGTAGTGTAGTGTAGTAGTGTATAGTGTAGTGTATAGTGTGTATAGTGTGTGTATATTGTGTATAGTGTAGTATAGTGTGTGTATATGTGTATAGTGTAGGNGTAGTAGTGTAGTTTAGTGTACGTGTAGTAGTGTATGTATAGTAGTGTGGCGTNTAGTGTATGTGTAGNGTTTAGTAGTGTATATTAGTGTNTATAAGTGTATAGTGTGTGTATATTCGTGTATAGTAGTATATTCGTGTATAGTATAGTNGTGTAGTGTATAGTGTAGTGTATAGTGTAGTGTATAGTGTAGTGTATAGTATATAGNGTAGTGCATAGTGTAGTTTAGTGTTCAAGGCTCCACGGGGGCTCTTTATCTTCTTGCGAGCGCAGTGACGACGTTCTTGGCCGTCATCTGCTCGCTGCTTGCCGGGGTCGGAGTCATTGCCGCGCTGCTCTTCGTGCTGCTCAGAAGATACCGAAACTGCAGCTCCGTAGACAAAGCCACCGCTGCCACCAAAGGCACCGCCACCACCACCACCACTGCCACCACCGCGCCACCACCGCCACCACCTGCCACCACCATCTCCACCATCGCCACCAGCTCGGAACACGTGTGAACCCTCCGCTCTGGACACCCCTAGGTCGATGCTCGTGTGTGAGTGTGTGATGGGTCTGTTGAGTCATCACACAACAGCCCTTGTAGCAGTACCTGTAATCCCCAATGATGTATGGTGGTCTGTATAGGCGCGCATTTAAACGATGCATTCTTTTTTTCGATTTAAAGCTTTCGTGACTGCAGGGATTCATCTTCTTGGTTCTTTCGGTAAAGTCATCGCGTAGAAGGGAGATAATAAAATAATAAAAATAATAATAAAATACAATTTTAAAATAATAAAATAAAACAAAAATACTATTTTAAAACATAATAAAATAAAACAATAATATACAATTTTTAAATAAAAATAAAACATAATACAATTTTAAATAAAAATAAAACATAATAAAATAATTCTCACGACGTTTCGGCCACAACGCAAGCAGCCGTCCTCAGGTGAAGAGCAGGTCTGTCGAGAAGACATTCAGACGCTGTCTCCCCGACAGACCTGTTCTTCACCTGAGGACGGCTGCTTGCGTTGTGGCCGAAACGTCGTGAGAATTATTTTATTATGTTTTATTTTTATTATTTTATTACTTCCCTTCTACGTGACTTTACCGAAAGAACCAAGAAGATGCATTCTTTGACGATTTGCTTCCAAGCACCACTAAGTCGGAAACTATCCGAACGGTTAAAATAATTTTTGTATTTCGCTCAATTTCGGTGGCCAGTAGTATCTAGTTTTGCACAGAACTTCAACATCATCAACATCAATTGAGTGTCCTTGTTGGCACGCGTGTTCTGCCACTGCCGCCAGCTGTGTTTGTGAGTATTTAATTTTTCTTTGGTGTTCTTTTAGTCTCGTGGTGATCATTCGCCCTGCCTGGCCAACGCAGCATTTGCCACACGAGCAATTAGTCCGGTACACACCTTCTGTTTATAGCTTCTGTAATACATCTTTAGTGCCAGATATTAGTTAATGTATTTAATTTTCCCGTGTCAAATCTCCCTGGGATGTTTTGTTTTTCCCAAAAATATGACTGACTTCTACGGTTTGAGAGGTCCAACCCAAGGCCCTCCACCATCAGAGTCACACAGTCTGCTAAACGTTTACCAGTGTGGCTCTCAATGGGCTCAAAGCCCAGGAATCACTCCACCACATTCCCGCTGCTGTTAACAAACCGGATTCTGAACGTAAATTGGTCCAAATGTGACAGGTCTGGAGTGGAGTCAACAATTGTTGAAAAACTGGGGGTTGTTCGGGACCGCCTGTGGTGACCCTCACAACCATTTATGGCCTTGGGCCAGGAAAGTCACGAAAAAGTTGCACACGAACGACGCATCCACACAAACTCCCGATGCTCCGTTTTGAAGTTTGAAAATGAAACAACTTTGAATTGTATATTGTTTTGAATTCGATAATTGTATTTCTTCATTAAAAGCTTATATCATTTTACATCTGGAAGACTTCATTGAAAACTACATTTCGTGTGAATTTTCTCTAGTCGTTAAGTAGATGGCCTTGCCGGGGTTCGGTTCGATGCGGACTTTCACCTGGTTGCGATCGCGGGATCGAGATGAGGCGACACAGAGCTGGCCGTGCCAGAAGACCGCCGTCTGCAGATCGATTCCAACGCGATCGAACGTCTGTCTCTGCGCCTCCGTCGTCCATGCAGGGGCGCGTAGGTTTACAGCGCCCCCTGCATGAAAACAACAGAAAGTGCAGCGTTCGCCACAGATAGATAAAGTTGTGCGCTTATATAAGAGTATATTTGGCATCCCAAATCTCAACTGCTATTGTGTGGCGAGTTTTCTGACCCATTAGCTCTATGAGCTCTTCACATTGTCGATGACAAATAGGACATTGTGCCTCTTCCTTTTCCGCCAAACTTTTCAATATGTTCAGCTAAGAATGGGTCAAATTGTGATTGCAGCAATTCTAGGATGCCATGAAAATTATCGTTATTCGTTGACCCAAACCGTTCATCATCTCCCCTAAACGCAAGTCCTCTTTCACCCAAGAACTTGAGCCACTGCTACAACTCTTTTCAAAAATGTCCCTCCATATTTACGTTCCCCATCAAGTTGCTACGTGCGATCTGCATCTGTAGCACTGCCCTTTGTCCGCTGGTGCAAGGCAAGCATGCTTGATCTGTGTTCTGCACTCTTTGCGTGTTCCCCTATTCTTTCAGAGTGTTTCCAGTCACTCAACCCTGACGAAAGCCACCGAGCTTGCTGGAGAGCAGTTTGCATGCAAAACAGTGCACACACAACCTGTCGAGGGTGAGTAGAGTAGCCACTGTCGAGAAACATTCTGCCCATTTGGCAATATACAGTTCAGAAATTCATTGATGAAACTTCTAGTCTTTCCACCAGGCGCTCTATCTCGGTCTGAAGCTGGGTATTTTTCACTGAGGTTTTGGAAGGGGACAATACGATACTCCTCAGACGATACTCAGATGATACTCAGATGACGATACTCAGACGATAATCAGATGACGATACTCAGACGATACTGATCATCTGTATTATCGCTTTTTTTTGGTTGGGTAAGATCGTGTTAATGTGCCGTCAAACCCACCACTACCACCAATTCGGGCTGTCTGCATGATGATGATGATGATGACGATGAAGGTGGTGACAGTGATGATGACAATGATGATGACAATGATGATAGTGGCGATGATGATGACGGTGACGGTGACGATGATGGTGGTGATGATGATGCCGGTGGTGATGATTGGCAAAGCATCACGGTACTTGGATTAATGTTGTGGACTGTGCTGTACTAGTATACTACACTATACACTACACTACCGTACACTATACACTACACTACTATACACTATACACTACACACCACGTAGCGCTACGTAACGCTACCCGCAGCACAACAACCACCACCAGGGTGGTGCTTCTCTGTCTCTCCGCGGACTGACAGGCGGTACCACCTCCTACTCCCTCCCCATCCTACTCCCTCCCTCCACCTCCCCTCTCTCTTCCTCCTACTCCCTCCCCATCCTACTCCCTCCTTTCCGATCCTACTCCTTCCCTCCGTCTCCTCCTCCCCCCTGTCTCTCCTCCTCCTACTCCCTCCCCATCCCACTCCATCCCTCCATCCTCCATCCTCTTGCCGCCCATCCTCTCCCTTCCCAACCGTTTCCGGGGTAATGTACCACCACCGCCACCACCGCCACCACCACAACCATCGCCGCCACCACCGCACCACCACAACCACCGCCACCACCGCCACCACCGCCACCATCGCCGCCACCACCACCACCGCCATCACCACCGCCACCACCGCCACCATCGCCGCCACCGCCACCATCGCGCCACCACCACCGCCACCACCACAACCATCGCCGCCACCACCGCCACCACCACAACCATCGCCGCCACCACCACCGCCACCACAACCATCGCCGCCATCACCACCATCACCACCGCCATCGCCACCACCACCGCCACCACCACAACCATCACCACCATCACCACCGCCACCACCACAACCATCGCCGCCGCCACCGTCTCCGTACGGCTCCGTCTCTCCGCCAACGACCGACAGGCGGTAGGACCTCCGGCACTCTGTGCCAGTATCTCCAGACACGCAGTACCCGCCGGTAGCGGCGGTAGCGGCGCTAGCGGCGGTAGTGGCGGTGAGGGTGCAGGAGTAGAGGCCGCTGTGGGTCGCCGAGGCCCCCGGCAGGCCCAGGGTCGCGTCGCCTGCCCGGAGGTCGCCATCGAACCGCAGCCAGGACGGGAGCCCCTCCCAACGCTCACCCTGGCGGAGCGGCAATACCTGGGGGGGTAGCAGCGGAGACTCAGCACTGTCACCCATAGACTCAGCACTGTCACCCACAGACTCAACACTGTCACCCAAAGACTCAACACTGTCACCCATAGACTCAGCACTGTCACCCACAGACTCAACACTGTCACCCAAAGACTCAACACTGTCACCCACAGACTCAACACTGTCACCCATAGACTCAACACTGTCACCCACAGACTCAACACTGTCACCCATAGACTCAACACTGCCACAGACTCAACACTGTCATAGACTCAACACTGTCACCCATAGACTCAACACTGTCACCCACAGACTCAACACTGTCACCCATAGACTCAACACTGTCACCCACAGACTCAACACTGTCACCCATAGACTCAACACTGTCACCCACAGACTCAACACTGTCATAGACTCAACACTGTCACCCNTAGACTCAACACTGTCACCCACAGACTCAACACTGCCACCCATAGACTCAGCACTGTCACCCACAGACTCAACACTGTCACCCATAGACTCAACACTGTCACCCATAGACTCAACACTGCACCACAGACTCAACACTGTCACCCACAGACTCAACACTGTCACCCACAGACTCAACACTGCCCATAGACTCAACACTGCCATAGACTCAACACTGCATAGACTCAACACTGTCACCCACAGACTCAACACTGTCACCCACAGACTCAACACTGTCACCCACAGACTCAACACTGTCACCCATAGACTCAACACTGTCACCCACAGACTCAACACTGTCACCCACAGACTCAACACTGTCACCCACAGACTCAACACTGTCACCCATAGACTCAACACTGTCACCCACAGACTCAACACTGTCACCCACAGACTCAACACTGTCACCCACAGACTCAACACTGTCACCCATAGACTCACACTGTCACCCACAGACTCACACTGTCACCCATAGACTCAACACTGTCACCCAAGACTCAACACTGTCATAGACTCACACTGTCACCCATAGACTCACACTGTCACCCACAGACTCACACTGTCACCCATAGACTCAACACTGTCATAGACTCACACTGTCATAGACTCAACACTGTCACAGACTCAACACTGCCCATAGACTCAACACTGTCATAGACTCAACACTGCCCATAGACTCAACACTGTCACCCACAGACTCAACACTGTCACCATAGACTCAACACTGTCATAGACTCAACACTGTCATAGACTCAACACTGTCACCCATTGACTCAACACTGTCACCCACAGACTCAACACTGCCACCCATAGACTCAACACTGTCACCCATTGACTCAACACTGCCACCCATAGACTAAACACTGCCACCCATAGACTCAACACTGTCACCCATTGACTCAACACTGCCACCCATAGACTAAACACTGCCACCCATAGACTCAACACTGTCACCCATTGACTCAACACTGCCACCCATAGACTCAACACTGTCACCCATTGACTCAACACTGTCACCCATAGACTCAACACTGCCACCCATAGACTCAACACTGTCACCCATTGACTCAACACTGCCACCCATAGACTAAACACTGCCACCCATAGACTCAACACTGTCACCCATTGACTCAACACTGCACCCATAGACTCAACACTGTCACCCATTGACTCAACACTGTCACCCATAGACTCAACACTGCCACCCATAGACTCAACACTGCCACCCATAGACTCAACACTGTCACCCATTGACTCAACACTGCCACCCATAGACTCAACACTGCCACCCTAGACTCAACACTGCCACCCATAGACTCAACATTGCCACCCATTGACTCAACACTGTCACCCATAGACTCAACACTGCCACCCATAGACTCAACATTGCCATCCATAGACTCAACACTGCCACCCATAGACTCAACACTGTCACCCATTGACTCAACACTGCCACCCATAGACTCAACACTGTCACCCATTGACTCAACACTGCCACCCATAGACTCAACACTGCCACCCATAGACTCAACAGTGCACCCATAGACTCACACTGCCACCCATAGACTCAACATTGCCACCCATTGACTCAACACTGTCACCCATAGACTCAACACTGCCACCCATAGACTCAACATTGCCATCCATAGACTCAAACTTGCACAATAGACTCAACACTACACCATAGATTCAACACTGCCACCCATAGACTCAACACTGCCACCCACAGACTCAACACTGCCACCCACAGACTCAACACTGTCACCCACAGACTCAACACTGTCACCCATAGACTCAACACTGTCACCCATAGATTCAACACTGCCACCCATAGACTCAACACTGCCACCCACAGACTCAACACTGTCACCCACAGACTCAACACTGTCACCCATAGACTCAACACTGCCATAGATTCAACACTGCCACCCATAGACTCAACACTGCCACCCACAGACTCAACACTGTCACCCACAGACTCAACACTGTCACCCATAGACTCAAACTTGCACAATAGACTAAATACTGCAACATAGACTCAACACGGCCCATACTACCGACAGGAGCAGGCGTCAAAGTCGGGATCGAACCTACGACTTCCTGCACACCAGGGTGAGGTAGTTAACATCTCCTAGCCACACTCCCCACCGAACCCACACAGTGGGGATGGAACCCACGACCTCCTGCACACCAGACGAGGCAGTTAACATCTCAGACCCACCATGGCACCCGTTTGATAAGTATCAACATTTGCTGGCATCACGTCTTTCGTCAGGGTTCCTTGGAGAGAACAAAAAAACATCTCAACACTTCCCCAGCGCTCGCGACGTTGGGAGCGGTTGTCTGGGTTGGACGTTCCAACGTCATTCTCGATTTACAGCCCCTACACAGGGACTGCCGCTACTTGCGAACGAGTAAAGTTCCAGAAGTTTGTTCCCAACGTGTTGTACTGCATGTACAATAGTACCATGCATTATACACTACTATACTGAATTATACACTACTATACTGCATTATATACATGACTACACTACTACACTAAATTATATACCACTATATTCTATATTATTTACTACTACACTTCATTATACATTACTACACTACACTAGATACTGCTACACTACATTATATACTACTACACTGCATTATATACTACTGCACTACATTTTGCACTACTACACTACATATATACTACTACACTACATTATACACTACTAATACTACATTATACACTACTACACTACATTATACACTACTACACTACATTATATACTGCTACACTACATTATATACTACTACACTACATTATATACTACATTATACACTACTACACTACATTATACACTATACACTACATTATACATTACTACACTACATTATATACTACTACACTACATTATGCACTACTACACTACATTATATACTACTACACTACATTATATACTGCTACACTACATTATATACTACTACACTACTATATACTACTACACTACATTATACACTACACTACATTNTATACTACTACAGTAAGGGACTCCTCTACTTGTGAACGAATTAAGTTCCAGAGGGCGAATGTTTGTAAGTAGATACATCTAATTGTTGTAAGTAGATGAGTAAGTAGAAAGAGTCGAACGTCCGTAAGGACAACGTTTTTAAGTGGAATGTTCGTAAGTGGAATGTTCGTAAGTGGAATGTTCGTAAGTGGAATGTTAGGAAGTAGAATGTTTGTAAGTAGAATCTTCGTAAGTGGAATGTTCGTAAGTGGAATGTTCGTAAGTGGAATGTTCGTAATTAGAGGCGCCCGGCCCCCCGTCCCCGTACCCACCACGAAGTTGGAGCCGTTGTCCAGGTGGACGTCCCACCGCACGATCAGCGACCGCTGCTCGATCTGCGGCACCGCGCCGCTGACGGAGCACGGGAGGCACTGCGAGTGTCCCGCGGAGACCTCCACCCTCGTGGTCAGAGGCTGCTCCTCGCACAGACCTGGCGGAGGGGTCACCGGCGATCGCGGTGAAGATGATGGCGATGATGAGTGTGTCGTGTGTGGGTGTCGTGTGTGTGTCTGTGTCATGTGTGTTATGTGTGTGTGTCGTGTGTGGGTGTGTCGTGTGTGTGTGTGTCGTGTGTGTTATGTGTGTGTGTCTGTGTCGTATGTGTCGTGTGTGATGCGTGTGTGTATCCGGTGTGTTTGTCGTGTCTGTGTGTGTAGTGTTTGTGTGTGTGTAGTGTTTGTGTGTCTGTGTCGTGTGTTTGTCTGTCCGTGTGCATGTGTGTCTATGTGTAATGAGCGACTTCCGTGACACGTCGTGTAGAGGGTACTTTTTTTTTATTTCTCAAACTAGCACAACACAGGATAACCTTATCTTCTCATTCTGAGTACAACACTGAGATATTAACGTCTCCGCTGGCTACAGACAGCCGATCACTCGGTGTGGTCCCACGCCCTCACTCGGCCACGCCGCTGGCTGGCGGCGTGATGACGATGGCGGTGGAAACCTCGCAGGAGATCTTCCACGTGGCAGCACGACAGAGAGAGATGACGACAAGTAGCGACGCAGCCAGGACCCAAGACTTCTCGTGGAATCTTGGAGCAGGCTCCCAATGTATCTCAGATAAACCCACCTGTTACCTTTGCCCCAGAAACCTCTTCAACCGTGCCCATACCTGTGATTCGCTTTCCCGGCCGGCAGGTGCCACCATGTCATTACATATTTGTGCATACGGTGGTGAAAGGTGGTGCTGTAGTTAGCGCGATATGATGCGTTCCGAACCCGGCGACTCAAGTTTGATTCCCGCTCATGGCCAAAACCACAGCGACGATTATCTGGACCGGACCTGGGCCTCCCCTAGGTCGACTCAGCCAAAGATGAGTACCTGGTGTGGTGTGTAGTGAACATCGCCACTAGGGGAGGCAAAGGTGGCCAGGCGTGGTGCTGGCCACCCACCTCCTCGTGTACCATTCCAGCCTTCATAGGTGCTACTCGCTAACAGCACTTGCCCCTACAGTCGGCTAGAGGTCAGAGGCCACTCGCTACACCCTACATCACCCCCCCACTCACCACCGAACACCTCCAGCAACACGTCCTGCAGGTAGGAGCCAATTCCCACGGTTTCGAGTTGGCACTGGTAGACACCGGCCATGGAGTGCGCCACTCCCAGCAACAGCAGCGAGCTCTCGCCGCGACCAATATCGACCGTGGGCACGATGTAGTCGTACTTGGTCCGAGTTTGGTTCACACTCGCCGTGTAAATGTAGACCTGTGGGGTGCGCACAGCGGCAAAGATCCCCCCCCCCCCCCCCCCCGTGTGGCCGTAACTGGGTAAGTCGAAAGAAGCAGTAGCTAGCACCGCACACAGACACACACAGACACAGACACACAACAACACAAGAACAACCGCCATTCGCCACTAAGTGGCGGTGACATCACCACCACGCTTGTGCCAGGCCATGTGCACCTTGAGGCCACGTGAAGTGTCGAACGCCCGCTGGCAGGAGGTCACGGGGCAGACCCAGCAGGTGCCACGGGTCGACTGACCGAGATGACCGAGATGACTGGCTGATGCACCACCTGTGCCCCTACTGTGCCAACTTGTTGTGCTTTAGCCACCCGGCGCTCCACTCGTTGTTGTGAGCGTCGCTCCTCCGCCCTCCATTATTGTTGGAGGGCGACTGCCTCCAACTGCCCAGTAGCGTCCTTCACGAGCCTCCTCCACAGAGGCCGATCTTGACACCGCTGGTACCAGTCATCGGCAAGTCCACTCAGCTCCACGTCCTCCTGTACCACATCACTCCATCTCTTCTCTAGCCCGTGCCTCCTGTACCACATCACTCCATCTCCTCTCTAGCCCGTGCAGGGCCCGTTTAGCCCCCTCGATCCGGCCGAACAAAAGCTGTTTAGGCATGCGGTGACTGGGCATGTGGGCTACATGACCCAGCCAACGCAGCCTTGCCTGCCAGAGGAGCTCACCGATGGGACTTTGCCCAAATCTTTCAAGGATTTGTGAGCTCCTCACACAATCCAGCTTGGTGAAATCCAGGATGGATCGTAGGCAGCCAGCCTAAATGTTTCTAACCAGCGAAGATGCTCCATTAGGGGGTCCACGTTTCGCTAGTGTAGAGAAGGGAGAGAATGACCGTGGCTGAGAAGACCTGATGCTTCGTGCGGAGCGACAGACCAGGCAGCTTCCACACAGTGTTATGCAACCGATAAAAAGATATTGCCGCTCGACTGATTCGGAGTGAGACCTCCACTGCCAAACCGAAGCCGGTCATGAGCACACTGTCCAGGTATGGGAAACTCTCCACTCTCTCCACAACCACCCCATAAACTATTGGGAGTTGTGGGGGTGGAGTGTCCGATGATACAAAATACCCAGGCAGGTGCTTAGTTTTGGTGGGGCTGATGGTAAGGCCCCACCTCTTAGTGGCATGCTCCAGTTTCAACAGAAGCGTCTCCAACTCCTCCTCTGAATGAGCAGCAGCATACGTAACATGGTTGACCAATAGGGAGCCATCCCTTGATCGCACCCAGGCATTGATCAGCCTCCCATTATATCTGTACCAAGTGGAAATTCCTCCAGTACAGCTATTGAAGGCTTCATGAACTACATGGTCGAAATGAATGTAAAAAAATGTTGGAGCCAGAGAACATCCCTGTCGCATCTCAAAGTGAACAGGGAATGGCTCCGACTCCCGGCCACGTAGTTTTACCCGGGCCCGCTCACCATCATAAAGGTCCTTAATGATCATGAGCAGCGGATCATGCACTCCGAAAGCACGAAGATCAACCCAGAGCCCAGGCCTACTGATGGTATCATAGGCCTTGACCAGGTCAATAAAGCAGAGATGTAGGTCTTGTTGGAATTCCCTACATCTCTGCTCTAGCAGACGGACAGAAAATATGGAATCTGTGCAGGACCGCCCTTTCATGAAACCGCATTGGGGCTCCGCAAGCCTCTCCTCAGTGTGCTTGGCAAGGCGATGTTGAATAATCCTTGCCAGGACCTTTCGCGGCACACTGAGGAGTGAGATGCCCCTGTAGTTGTTACAGTCTGTGCGGTCCCCATTCTTAAAGAGGAGGCCACCAGGGCATCCTTCCAATCCTGCGGAACCTGTCCAGTGGACCAGACTGTTGTTATGATGTCATATAGGGCAGTCTGTGCACAAACGCCACCCTCTTTCAGCATTTCGCTTGGGAGATCATCTCTGCCCGGTGCTTTTCCTGGTCTCGGACTCTGGATCGCCTTTAGACCTTCCTCAATAGATGGCACCTCAGCCAGCCACTCACAGGGGGTGACTTCTTCCAATATTTGAGGCACCGCAGCCTCAGCAGGGTCATCCCCACTTTGTGCCATGATGTTTTCCTGGCTGAGAGATTTCCCTTCCCCAGGACCTCACAGAAATGCTCATCAAATCTGCAAACCTGTTCCTGGGGTCGGAGATTGGATCACCGTTCTTTCCTTTAATGATGGTAAAAGGTGTGGTGCTGCAGGTAACTTTTTGATGGAGTTAAAAAAGAATTTGTGATCGCGGGCCACTGAGGCAGACTCCATCTCCTCAGCAGCCCGCGATGACCACCCATCCTTGCAGCACCTCACGGCTCTCCGAACCTCCGAGCGAAGGCTTCGGTAAGCCTCCTCATTCTCTGACGTGGGATGCTGTAGACGATTATAGTGGGACTGTCGCTTTTTCTCAACCATCCTGAACACCTCCTCTGTCAGCCAGGGTCTCTGGTGAGGTCTGGACCGCGTACCCAAAGCAGTCATTGCAGCTGCATGAGTCACAGTCTAAAACCTTGCCCATTTACCCTCGACATCAGGAGGAGTGGGGGACGATGCCAACCCCAGCTGCAAGCGTGGATGAAATTCTCGCTTGCAACTTCCATCAGCTATCTGAGACCAGGCCACCTTAAGTTGGAATGTGGTCCTGGGTGTACATCCACCACCGGAGTGGAAAAATGGCAGGCGGATCTTACAGATGACTAGTCGATGGTCAGAGGCAGATCAGCTCCACGGTAGGTCCTGGTGTCAAGAACATGGGCTCGCATCCACTGGTCCGTCACTACGTAGTCCAGCAGATGTTCTTGCTTGGACCCGGCATGCATCCATGATGTTGTGTGGATGCGCCGATGCTGGAACAGTGTGTTGATAATTACAAGCCCATGGGCTGCACAAAAATCCAGTAGCCTCCTACCGTTGTTATTGAGCTGATCTGGCCCATGCCTACCAATCACTCCAGACCAGGTGCCAGCATCATAACCAACTCGGGCATTGAAGTCACCCAACAAGATGACTCTGTCCCGAGGGGCCACTTTCGCCAGCACCTGTGACAGGATGTCATAGAAGGCATCTGACGTATTCGTCTTTGCCTGTATCCCTCCACGGATGTTCTTCTTCAGTGGGGGCCTAAGTAACCACGGCTACCACTCCTCGCCTCCGTTTGATGGGAAGGCGAACCCAAAGTAGCCTAGGGCTTACAGCTTCCCACATCTCACCGCCATGCTCCACGTCCCCTTCATTCTTTTGTTCAGAATAAGAGCCACACCCTTTACTTGGCAGTCTCCTGCCCCGAGTAGAGGACTGTCCACCCCTCATGGTGGCAGGAGCCAGAACCGGTCCACCGGACCTCCTGAATGCCACAGAGATCCAGGCAGTACCAGTCCAGCTCCCAACAGAGGAGTGGCAGCCTCTCCTCCGCAGTGAGCGTTCGAACATTCCACGTGGCCACACGTAGTGTTTTTCTTGTTTCTGGTGGAGCCCCAAGGGTAAAGATTCAGTCTCCTGGCTCCGCCAAATGGGGTTTGGCCAGGAGACGTCATATACACCTATCCCCCGGAGCCTCCGGCACAAGCTTATTAATTAGATATTTTTCACCTGGTTTAGTGGTAATTTATTGAAGGTGGAGGGGTTACCAGCCCCTCGCACCCATCCAGAGTCCCCATTTAGCCGCTACAGTGGTCACAAACGCTCTGAGGGGAGAGGCCAATAGGAATTGGCCCTCCACCCCATGGCACTGTCCACGACAACGTTGCCCGTCCGGCAACACGGGGAGGTAGGGGTTGTTTTTGCCGGACACACACATACATACACAATGATTCCCGGTATCCTCTGACAGAGTAGTCTCTAACAGCCTGTTAGCGAGCACCTATGAAGGCCGGAACGGTAAACGACCGACTTTGTCTCCCCAGTGGTGATGTGTACTACACACCGCACCAGATACTCATTTGAGTCTTAGTCGACCTAGGGGAGGCCCAGGACGGGTTCAAATAATCGTCACTGGCGGTGGCCCTGAGTGGGAATCGACCTCGGGTCACCCGATTCGTAGCGCAGCGTAGCGCTAAACGACTCCCCCACCACTCCCCAACACACACGCACACACGCTGTAAGACACACGTAGCATATATTTCAGTGAGTACATTTATAAATGTGGTACATTTACAATTTATAAACCAGTGCCAGACCAGAGATTCCTAACAAAAGGTTTCTATTTGGTGTTAGAACATTTGAACACAACTCCTGCTGTTGCGTTGCCAAGAAGGGTGAAACCATATTCTTATTTTTCCATGACTTTGACACTGGAATTAAAGTCAAATTTTTAGCTGCTCACCCCGAGCTATAAATGCGCCGATGGTGGATCACCCTTGTGCTGTTCACCTTTTGGCGTTCTTTGCTCTGACACCGGTAGTGAGACTGGGCCCTGAAGAAGGCTGCCGTCTCTGGTGTAGGCCAATCAGTTTCAAAGACAACGCCATAGAACATTATAGTTACGTAATTATCAAAGACAACGCCAAAGAACATTATAGTTACGTAATTATCAAAGACAATGCCATACACAAGTATACTGTTCTACTGACACTCGTGGTGAGACGACGCCATTTTTCCATAACTTGGATGCCTAGCAAAAACAACAACAAGGTTCCCGTACCGTTTCTTTCGTAAGCGGCTCCCTCCAGCGGACCAGACTGAGGCTCAGGCTGGCGACCTCCACCGGCAGGGAGCATCGCAGGGTGGCGTTGCCTCCCAGCGGCGCCTTCACGGGCTCGGACGGTTCCAGTCTGTGCATCACGGCACGCGCCCAACCTGGGCACACACACAGAGACACAAAGATGGACGCCATTCACCGTGTCACCTCTAGCAGGGCTGTAGGGGCAATTGGCTGTTAGTAGCAAGTAGCAGCGCTTATGAAGGCTACTGGCACTGTGGCACACACAGGGTGGGTGAGTAGTCAGCACCACCTCTACACTCACACTGACGTACAACAACCGCCATTCGCCACTAAGTGGCGGTGACATCACCACACGTACACACACACGTGCTTAAGCTAGTCCATCGCATCCGATGAAGACTTCCATTACTTCTTGTGGGTTCTCTGATGGCCGTGCGGTCCTGCCACAGACGGAGCACATGGAGGCCGGTCCCGCTGGGACCGGTGCAGCTACGTCCACGCTGCTTCCTTTGTCGCTTCGCCAGGCCGCGTTTCGGCAATTTTTTTCCCTTCAGCCGACCGCGCTCCTCGATGGCAGAGGCCGCGCCGGGGTGGAACGGTCAGCAGCAAACGGCCGCGAGGGAGACGGGGGGGGTCTACCCACGCTTCCTTAGCGAGGCCTTCAACCAATCCTTGAGCCGTTTTTCTTCGGCCCAACTCTGCAGAGCGACGGCCCAGCTCCGGCTGTCCGTACGTACGCCATCTTTGGCGGGCAGGCGGTCCGCCGGCATTCGGATGGCCGTGGCAATGAGCCGCCTGAGCTGTTGAGGCTGCGTGCGACGGTCGCCTCGACGCTCCTGCGGCCAGCTCTCTGCAGGATTCTTAAGTGCGGGAACACGGTCCTTGCTGGGTGTCGTTTTCACAACGCGACTGGAGGCATTTGGATGCTAAGCGGCTCTGTTTGTCGTAGGTGTCGGCTGCAAACCGTCCACGTTTCACGTCCATGGAGGAGTGCGGAAGCACACAGCCCGCCGCCCGGTATGCCGCAACTTTGGGTGGAGGTTACCGTTGCTGAAAAACCCTCCAACCCGAGTCGTCCAAAGGGGGGCGAGGCCTGCGTGATCCGGTGCTGGATGTTCCCGGCGGACGTCGCGGTCTTCCGAGGGAACGATGGCGAGCGTGGAGTCCGAGATGGGGAATGCGGCTGGTCCAGGCGGAGGCTCGGATGACCACTGACCTAGCGCCTCTGTTGCTTTGGGATGTTAACAGACGGCCTCCATTCAGCTGCACACTCTCACAGCTGCAGCCGGGGTGGGTTGTGGCTTGCGGAGCTTCAGGGTGCTTGCCACCAGAGCGAAGTCATCCGCATACTGGAGCTCAAGTGGACGCTCAGATTCAAATCTCTGCGCTGCTTGGAGCCTCCTGATGTCGAAAAGTTTCCCATCCAACCTGAAGTCCCGGGTCACCCCACTCTCCGTTTCCATGTCCTTGTGGAGTAATGTTGTGATGCGTAGGAGGACGCCATTAAATGGGACCGGCTCAGTTACAGAAACCTCACCCTCACAGCGATGCCCACCCCAACGGGTTCATACTCCTGACCTACAACCGTTACTCCGGCCATGTTCACACAAAGACCCACAGACTCATGCAGAAACCCACAGACTCATACACAGACCCACAGACTCACACAGAAACCCATAGAATCACACACAAACTCAGACTCACATAGAAACCCATACTATACACTACACTACACACTATACACTACACTACACTACACTATACACTACTACACTACACTACTACACTATACACTACACTATACACTACACACTACCCAATGAGTGGCTTGTGGTGGGGTGGGGGGTGTTGAGGTTGAGGAGCTCACCGCTGACGCAGCCTGCGGCCACCAGGAGCAGCAGCAGCCACGTGACAGGGTTCATGTCGCCTGCACGTGGGAGGGGTGACGTCACAATCACCACCACACAGACACAGACAAAGGTCCCCCGTGTAGCCTTGACAGGCTGTAGGGGCAAGTGCTGTTAGTGGCGAGTTGTAGCAGCAGCGTCTATGAAGGTTACCGGCGCTGTGGCTACACACAGGAGGGGTGGGCGGCCAGCACCACGCCCGGCCGCCTTTGTCTTTCCAGCGGCGATGTTTATTGCACCAGGTACTCATTTGAGGCCGAGTCGACCTAGGGGAGGCCCAGGACCAGTTCAAATAATTGTCACTGTTGGTGGCCGTGATCGGGATCAAACCTGGGTTGCCAGGTTTGTAGCGCAGCGTAGCGCTAACCACTACACTACGCCTAGGCACTCACACAGACACACAACAACAACAACCGCTATTCACCACTAAGTGGTGGTGACATCACCACGACGCTTGTGCCAGGCCATGTGCACCTTGAGGCCACGTGAAGTGTCGAACGCCCACTGGCAAGGGTCACGGGGCAGACCCAGCAGGTGCCACGGGTCGACTGACTGAGATGACCGAGATGACTGGCTGATGCACCACCTGTGCCCCCTACTGTGTCTACTTGCTGTGCTTTAGCCACCCGGCGCTCCGCTCGTTGTTGTGAGCATCGCTCCTCCGCCCTCCATTGTTGCTGGAGAGCGACTGCCTCCAACTGCCCAGTAGCGTCCTTCACGAGCCTCCTCCACAGAGCAGATCTTGACACCGCTGGTACCGGTCATCGGCAAGTCCACTCAGCTCCACGTCCTCCTGTACCACATCACTCCATCTCTTCTCTAGCCCCTCGATCCGGCCGAACAAAAGCTGTTTAGGCATGCGGTGGCTGGGCATGCGGGCTACATGACCCAGCCAACGCCGCCTTGCCTGCCGGAAGAGCTCACCGATGGGACTTTGCCCAGATCTTTCAAGGATTTGTGAGCTCCTCACACAATCCAGCCTGGTTAAACCCAGGTGGATCGTAGGCAGGCCAGCCTTAATATTTCCAACCGGCAAAGATGCTCCATTAGGGGGGTCCACGTTCGCAAGCATAGAGGGAATGACTGTGGCCCAGAAGACCTGAAGCTTCGTGCGGAGCGACAGACCAGGTAGCTTCCACACAGCGTTACGCAACCGATGAAAAGATATTGCCGCTCGATTGATTCAGAGTGAGACCTCTGCTGTTAAACTAGAGCCGGTCATCAGCACACTGCCAAGGCTTGGGAAACTCTCCACTCTCTCCACAACTGCCCCATCACCGATTCGGAGTTGTGGGGGTGTCCAATGGTACAAAATACCGAGGCAGGTGCTTAGTTTTGGTGGGGTTGATGGTAAGGCCCCATCTCTTAGTGGCACGCTCCAGTCTCAGCAGCAGCGTCTCCACACACACACACTCTCTCACACTCACTCCCACACACACACTCTCTCACACACTCTCACACTCTCTCTCTCACATACTCTCTCACACACTCTCACACTCTCTCTCTCTATGTTCTCTCACACACTCTCTCACACACACACACACACTCTCTCTCTCACACTCTCACTCTCTCACACTCTCACTCTCTCACACACTCTCACACTCTCTCTCTCACATATGTTCTCTCACATACTCTCACACACTCTCACACTCTCACTCTCTGACTCTCACGCCTGCCGTAAGTTAGGAGGGGAAACCCAACTGCAGGTTTGACATTTTGCCAACGTGAGCTGATGGCAATCTTCTGTTTGGGTCGCTCTCTCTTTCTCTCTTCCGGGAAACGGGAAAAGTCCGTGGACGGGGGGTGGGGAGAGAGAGAAGGGGAGAGAGGGGGGGGAGAGAAGGGGGGGAAGAGAGGGGGTAGAGAGAGGGGTATAGAGATAGGGAAGGAGTAAGGAGGAGGATCAGAGCGTGCTTCTTCGTGTTGATGTTGGTGTCTACGAAGAAAGTAGCACAGGTTGATTTGCTGCACAATGGGAAAACACGTAAAATATTTATTTAAAAAAGGAGGGGGGGAACACATAAAACAAAGCGATAAAAACAAAATACCGCAACGATGAACGAAGCAAAGTGCCAGTGAGAGCTAGGGCAAGAATGGCTGCGTGCAGGACGAGAGAGCGAGCGAGAGAGTGAGCGAGAGGTGGGGGTTTACATAAAGCAAAGTAAAAAAAAATTACGAAATGATGAACGAAGCAAAGTGCCGACTACACGAGCATCTTCTTGTTTCCACTGATCGTAAAAACAAAAGGAGCTAGGGCTGTGAGGAAGCCAGCAGGCCTGCCGGTAGCGAGTGTGTTTCGAGTGAAAGGGAGACAGAGCTGGCACGCACGGTCCTGTTTGTTGGAGACACTCACAGTGCTGGAGGAGAGATGAGGAGCCCTCGTGGAGCTCAGAGCGAAAGAGGTCACCGTGAAGCTTTGAAACAAAAAACTCTTTCTAGCGACGCTATGATGCAGATGAAAAACTAGGCCGTCGTTCGCGGGTCATAGAATGTTGGAACGCAGGGAAAACACCCTCTTCCCAACATAGAGGGGGAGAGAGGGGGTGGAGGGGTGGAGGGTAGAGAGAGGGGAGAGAGAGAGAGGGGTAGAGGGGGACCTGCAGGGCCTCCCACTGGGACAGCTGCTGCCACCTTTCTACAGGAGCGTCCTGCAAACGTGGAGCTCCCTCGCCGTCAGGAGGCTGAACCAGCCGCGATCGGCCGAGGATCTGGTCTTCGAACCGATCCTCAGGAACCCGCAGACAAAGCTGCCGTCCACCACCGCCACCCCCGGCATGGAGAGGCGCCTCACCAACGCGCGGCTCACCGGGACGGGAGATCTGGTGGAGCCTGGAACACGGGGCCGGTGGTTCGGACCGGCAGACATGGCCGCAAAGACGGGGGGCTGCAGTCGCTCCGGGTGGCTGCCCGGATCCTGGCCGAAGCCAAGGGGGCCTTCTCAGCGGCAGCGGGGAGAACGCCCCCCATCGGCGTGGGGATGACGAGGCCCCTCTCGGTCCCCTCCACCGGAGCTCTCCGTCGTGCCGCTGCATCGCCAGTGCCGACAAGTGAAGGCGGATCACGACCCGTGCCGGCTGGGAGACCTACCGGAGGTGGCCTTCGCAAATGTCAAGAGGAAAGTGCTCTACTCCTACATGGTCCGGTGTCACCAACAGGACACCCTGAGGAGCCACAAGGACTAGGCCTGGAGGAGAGACCTGCTGCCCTGCATCTCTCCGGAGAGGCCTCGCTGGAGGCAACTCTACTCCAGCCCGACGTACAACCGCGTCGGCGACCTCGGCTGGAGTGTCGCCCACGGCACCGTCACCGCCAACGCCTCCCTGGCGCGCTTCACCGACACGTCCCCGGAGTGCCGGTTCTGCGGTAAAGTAGAGACGGTGGCGCACCAATACGTGGAGTGCGAGAGCCTGGACTCGCTGTTCAAGGTCCTGAGAAACATCCTCCTAAAGTTCAGCCTCCACTTCTCCCCGACGGTCCTCATCTTTGGATACTCGAGGGGTGACGGACCCACAACATCTTCAGGGGCCGGTCAACGTGCTCGTTGGCTCTGCCAAGCTCGCCATATACAGGGCAAGGAAGGTGGTTGTGGAGGGAAACGTCCGGCCAGCAGCCTGGGCATCTTCCGCGCTCTGGACGGGCAGTTTTCCCGAGCGTGGCCGACACCACCAAACCCGAAACACCATGGCACGGCCGTGGAGGCGTACACGGTGTGGACGCAGCTCTCGATCGTGTACTTGAAGGTCACGTTGAGGTCCGTGTTACTGTCCTTCAGGATCATGAAGGCTTGTCGCCGGAGCGACATGATGTGTGCCAGCTTTAGGTCCCGTTTCCTCAAAGGCAGCGTGATGTTGCGGGAGACGATCGTGCCGAACCGCTCTAGGTCTCGCTGCAGGTTGCTGCTTTTGAGGAAGGGCGGCACGTTGGAGATCAGCACACGGTGGGTGAAGAGAGAGAAGGGGTGCACTGCACAAACAGCTCCCCCCCCTTGATGTCGAGCCCCATTTCTACGAGGCGCGCCGCCGAACTCTCCTTGGCTATGTAGAAGACGACGCCACGGTTGTGTCGCTGGGCAATGAGGATGCCTGCCGACGACCTCGATGGCGATCTCGTGTGGTGGAAGACGAATGACCGCATTCCTCCGAGGGAGAGAGACTCGAACTTGTCATGCGGTGCCACGACACAGCTCCCTCCTTCATCCACAGCTCCCTCCTTCATCCACAGCTCTCTCCTTCATCCACAGCTCTCTCCTTCATCCACAGCTCTCTCCTTCATCCACAGCTCACTCCTTCATCCACAGCTCCCTCCATCATCCACAGCTCTCTCCTTCATCCACAGCTCTCTCTTCACCCACAGCTCCCTCCTTCACCCACAGCTCTCTCCTTCACCCACAGCTCTCTCCTTCACCCACAGCTCTCTCCTTCATCCACAGCTCTCTCCATCCACAGCTCTCTCCTTCACCCACAGCTCCCTCCTTCACCACAGCTCCCTCCTTCATCCACAGCCTCTCCTTCACCCACAGCTCCCTCCTTCACCACAGCTCCCTCCTTCCACAGCTCCCTCCTTCACCACAGCTCCCTCCTTCATCTACAGCTCTCTCCTTCACCCACAGCTCCCTCCTTCATCCACAGCTCTCTCCTTCATCCACAGCTCTCTCCATCCACAGCTCTCTCCTTCATCCACAGCTCCTCCTCATCCACAGCTCCCTCCTTCATCCACAGCTCCCTCCTTCACCCACAGCTCTCTCCTTCATCCACAGCTCCTCCTTCACCCACAGCTCCCTCCTTCATCCACAGCTCCCTCCTTCATCCACAGCTCCCTCCATCCACAGCTCCCTCCATCCACAGCTCCCTCCTTCATCCACAGCTCCCTCCTTCACCCACAGCTCCCTCCTTCATCTACAGCTCTCTCCTTCACCCACAGCTCCCTCCTTCATCCACAGCTCTCTCCTTCATCCACAGCTCTCTCCTTCATCCACAGCTCCCTCCTTCATCCACAGCTCTTTCCTTCATCCACAGCTCCCTCCTTCATCCACAGCTCCCTCCTTCATCCACAGCTCCTCCTTCACCCACAGCTCCCTCCTTCACCCACAGCTCTCTCCTTCACCCACAGCTCCCTCCTTCATCCACAGCTCTCTCTCTTCATCCACAGCTCCCTCCTTCACCCACAGCTCCTCCCATCCACAGCTCTCTCCTTCATCCACAGCTCCTCCTTCATCCACAGCTCCTCCATCCACAGCTCCCTCCTTCATCCACAGCTCCCTCCTTCACCCACAGCTCTCTCCTTCATCCACAGCTCCTCCTTCATCCACAGCTCTCTCCTTCATCCACAGCTCTCTCCTTCATCTACAGCTCCCTCCTTCACCCACAGCTCTCTCCTTCATCCACAGCTCTCTCATTCATCCATAACTCTCTCCTTCACCCACAGCTCCTCCTTCATCCACAGCTCCCTCCTTCATCCACAGCTCCCTCCTTCATCCACAGCTCTCTCCTTCATCCACAGCTCTCTTCCCCCACAGCTCCCTCCTTCACCCACAGCTCCCTCTTCATCCACAGCTCTCTCCTTCATCCACAGCTCTCTCCTCTCTCTCCTTCACCCACAGCTCTCTCCTTCATCCACAGCTCCCTCCTTCACCCACAACTCCCTCCTTCATCCACAGCTCTCTCCTTCATCCAAACTCCCTCCTTCATCCACAGCTCCCTCCTTCATCCACAGCTCTCTCCACCCACAGCTCCCTCCTTCATCCACAGCTCCCTCCTTCATCCACAGCTCTCTCCTTCACCCACAGCTCTCTCCTTCATCCACAGCTCTCTCCTTCATCCACAGCTCTCTCCTTCATCCACAGCTCTCTCCTTCACCCACAGCTCTCTCCTTCACCACAGCTCTCTCCTTCATCCACAGCTCTCTCCTTCACCCACAGCTCTCTCCTTCATCCACAGCTCTCTCCTTCACCCACAGCTCCCTCCTTCACCCACAGCTCCCTCCTTCACCCACAGCTCTCTCCTTCATCCACAGCTCTCTCCTTCACCCACAGCTCCTCCTTCACCCACAGCTCCCTCCTTCACCCACAGCTCTCTCCTTCATCCACAGCTCTCTCTTCACCCACAGCTCCTCCTTCACCACAGCTCCCTCCTTCACCCACAGCTCTTCCTTCACCACAGCTCCCTCCTTCATCCACAACTCCCTCCTTCACCACAGCTCTCTCCTTCACCCACAGCTCCCTCCTTCACCACAGCTCCCTCCCACCCACAGCTCTCTCCTTCACCCACAGCTCCCTCCTTCATCCACAGCTCCCTCCTTCATCCACAGCTCCCTCCTTCATCCACAGCTCCCTCCTTCACCCACAGCTCTCTCCTTCATCACAGCTCCCTCCTTCATCCACAGCCCTCCTTCATCCACAGCTCCTCTCATCCACAGCTCCCTCCTTCATCCACAGCTCCCTCCTTCCCCACAGCTCCCTCCTTCATCCACAGCTCCCTCCTTCACCCACAGCTCCCTCCTTCATCTACAGCTCTCTCCTTCACCACAGCTCCCTCCTTCATCACAGCTCTCTCCTTCATCCACAGCTCTCTCCTTCATCCACAGCTCCTCCTCCCACAGCTCTCTCCTTCATCCACAGCTCCCTCCTTCACCCACAGCTCCCTCCTTCACCACAGCTCCCTCCTTCATCCACAGCTCCCTCCTTCACCCACAGCTCCCTCCTTCATCACAGCTCCCTCCTTCATCCACAGCTCCCTCCTTCACCACAGCTCCTCCTTCACCACAGCTCTCTCCTTCACCACAGCTCCTCCTTCATCCACAGCTCTCTCCTTCATCCACAGCTCCCTCCTTCACCCACAGCTCCTCCCATCCACAGCTCTCTCCTTCATCCACAGCTCCCTCCTTCATCCACAGCTCCCTCCATCCACAGCTCCCTCCTTCATCCACAGCTCCCTCCTTCACCCACAGCTCTCTCCTTCATCCACAGCTCCCTCCTTCATCCACAGCTCTCTCCTTCATCCACAGCTCTCTCCTTCATCTACAGCTCCTCCTTCACCCACAGCTCTCTCCTTCATCCACAGCTCTCTCATTCATCATAACTCTCTCCTTCACCCACAGCTCCCTCCTTCATCCACAGCTCCCTCCTTCATCCACAGCTCCCTCCTTCATCCACAGCTCTCTCCTTCATCCACAGCTCTCTCCTTCCCCACAGCTCCCTCCTTCACCCACAGCTCCCTCCTTCATCCACAGCTCTCTCCTTCATCCACAGCTCTCTCCTTCATCCACAGCTCTCTCCTTCACCCACAGCTCTCTCCTTCATCCACAGCTCCCTCCTTCACCCACAACTCCCTCCTTCATCCACAGCTCTCCTTCATCCACAACTCCCTCCTTCATCCACAGCTCTCCTTCACCACAGCTCTCTCCTTCATCCACAGCTCCTTCATCCACAGCTCCCTCCTTCATCCACAGCTCTCTCCTTCACCGCTCTCTCCTTCATCCACAGCTCTCTCCTTCATCCACAGCTCTCTCCTTCATCCACAGCTCTCTCCTTCACCCACAGCTCTCTCCTTCACCCACAGTTCCCTTCTTCACCCACAGCTCTCTCCTTCACCACAGCTCCCTCCTTCATCCACAGCTCTCTCCTTCACCCACAGCTCCTCCTTCACCACAGCTCTCCTTCATCCACAGCTCCCTCCTTCATCCACAGCTCTCTCCTTCACCCACAGCTCCCTCCTTCACCCACAGCTCTCTCCTTCATCCACAGCTCTCTCCTTCACCCACAGCTCCCTCCTTCACCCACAGCTCCCTCCTTCACCACAGCTCTCTCCTTCATCCACAGCTCCCTCTTCTCTTGTCCCACTGTCCCCTCTCTCATTCCCTCATCACTGTCACCTCATCACTGTCACCTCATTCCCAGCGACCAGTCACGCATCGTCACACCTCGGACCGTGTCTCCTCATCTCCGTACCAACCAATCACAGATCATCACACGGTGAGGGGTTCCTCCGGTTCATTGCGGGAACCATTACAGGGGGGACTGACAAGCCACGAAGGGTCACAATGGTCTGTGAGAATTACTAAACTAGTTTTTATGACTCTTCGGTTCTTTCGGTAAAGTCACGTGGGTATAAATAAATTGAATGACGACGTTTCGGTTGCAACACAAGCGTCCGTCATCAGGTGGGACAGCCACAGCAAGAAACAATTGCTGGAGTGGGCAAAAGGGCTGCTGTAACAAGAGGCTTTAGAGGCAAGAGAGGGGGGAGAAACAGGG
>MU249803.1:22500-42708 GCA_018977245.1 Lethenteron camtschaticum | reverse complement strand
AGGAGAGATAGAGAGGGGGGTCTGGGTAGGGGGAGTGGAGCGCTGCCAAGTGAAGCGCTATTGTTACCTGCTAACAATAGTTTATATTGTTACCTGCTAACAATAGTTTATATTGTNCTATTGTTACCTGCTAACAATAGTTTATATTGTTACCTGTAACAATAGTTTATATTGTTACCTGCTGACAATAGTTTATATTGTACTGCTAGTTTATATTGTTACCTGGTAACAATAGTTTATATTGTTACCTGGTAACAATAGTTTATATTGTTACCTGCTGACAATAGTTTATATTGTTACCTGCTAACAATAGTTTTATTGTTCTATTGTTACCTGCTAACAATAGTTTATATTGTTACCTGCTAACAATAGTTTTATTGTTGCCTGCTAACAATAGTTTATATTGTTACGTTACTGCTAACAATAGTTTTTATTGTAGTTTCTAGTTTATATTGTTACCTGCAACAATAAAATATTGTTACCTGCTAACAATAGTTTATATTGTTGCCTGGTAACAATAGTTTTTGGTAACAATAGTTTNTATTGTNCTATTGTTACCTGCTAACAATAGTTTGTATTGTTACCTGGTAACAATAGTTTATATTGTTACCAGCTAACAATAGTTTATATTGTTACCTGGTAACAATAGTTTCTATAGTTTTATTGTTACCTGCTAACAATAGTTTTNATTGTTCTATTGTTACCTGCTAACAATAGTTTATTTTGTTACCTGCTAACAATAGTTTATATTGTTGCCTGGTAACAATAGTTTTTATTGTTCTATTGTTACCTGCTAACAATAGTTTTATTGTTACCTGCTAACAATAGTTTATATTGTTACCTGGTAACAATAGTTTTTGGTAACAATAGTTTATATTGTAGTTTCTAGTTTCTATTGTTACCTGGTAGCAATAGTTTATATTGTTACTTGGTAACAATAGTTTCTGGTAACAATAGTTTATATTGTTACCAGAAACTATCAGGGTCTGAGATCGAACTCACGACCTCCTGCGCACCAGACGAGGTAGTCAACATCTCACCACGCCTCGCCACCGCTGCCGCGGCAATACAAGTGCAAGAATCGGTGATAGAAACATTCGCCGCTGCCGCTGCTGTTCTAAGGCGAGAGGGTTACGTACGAAGCCCGTCCAACCAGTCCTTGAGCGGTGGGTAGTGCGTGTGGATTTCCTTCAAGACGCTCAGCAGATTCTGGCATTCGGTCTCCCCGCCGTCGATGAAGTGGTCGAGGATGAAGTTGGTGCTGTCCTCCTGGACCGGCACGTCCTTGGCGCGGTGGTAAATGCGCCTCTTGATGAAATAGCGCCGGTCCAGCGCGTCGAGGAAGAACGAGACGTCCGGCTCAGGATCGTCTTAAGAACAGGCTTCTCCGGCGAATCAGCTTCACTTTGGTTGCCTGCAAAGGAGAAAGGGTCGTAGATTCCCGCCGCTTGTGTAGCCTCAGCGGACCGTAGGGGCAAGTGGCTGTGAGTAGCGAGTAGTAGCAGCGTCTGTGGAGGCTACGGCAACGTGGCTACACACAGAGGGGGTGGTGGCCAGCACCACCACGCCAAGACACACACTCATNCAGACACACACACTNACACACACAGATACTCACACACACACACTACACACAGACACACAGACACACACAGACACACACACACAGATACTCACACACACAGACACACACGATACTCACACACACAGACACACACACACTCTACACACACACACTCACACACACACACTCGACACACACACACACNACACACACACACACACACACACACTACACACACTCACACACACAGACACACACACACACTCACACACACAGACACACACAGACACACACAGACACACACACACANANACACAGACACACACACACACACACACACTACACNCACACACTCTACACACACAGNCACACACACTCTACTCACACGCACACACACACACACAGACACACACACACAGGGAATGAGTTTCCAGCACCACGCCCGGCCGCCTTGNCTCTCCCAGGCAGAGTGTGCTAACTGCAATCCACAGCGGGTAGCCAAACGCAGACCCACTGGGAGATCGTTGACTACCCGCCTGGTNTACAGGAGGTCGTGGGTTCAATCCCGTACCCTGTGAGATGTTAACTACCTCGCTGGTCNACAGGAGGTCGTGGTTGAACATGCCTGTAGAGATGTTGACCACCTCGCCTGGTCTAGGAGGTCGTGGTTCTACGACCTGGAGATGTTGACTACCTCGCTGGTCTACAGGAGGTNGTGGGTTCGATCCCATGACCCTGTGAGATGTTGACTACCTCGCCTGGTTACAGAGGTCGTGGGTGATCCCGACCCTGTGAGATGTTGACCACCTCGCTGGTATACGGAGGTCGTGGGTGATCCNGACCCTGTGAGATGTTGACTACCTCGCTGGTCTACAGGAGGTCGTGGTTTCAATCCCATGAGATGAGATGTTGACTACCTCGCCTGGTCTACAGGAGGTCGTGGTTCCATCCCATGACCNTGTGAGATGTTGACTACCTCGCCTGGTCTACAGGAGGTCGTGGTTCAACCCNACCTGTGAGATGTTGACTACCTCGCTGGTCTACAGGAGGTCGTGGGTTCATCCCATGACCNTGTGAGATGTTGACTACCTCGCTGGTCTACAGGAGGTCGTGGTTCAATCCGAGACCTGTGAGATGTTGCTACTCGCCTGGTCTACAGGAGGTCGTGGTTCAATCCNGGTACCTGTGAGATCTTGACTGCTCGGCTGGTCACAGGAGGTCGTGGGTTCGGCCCATGACCCTGTGATGTTGATACCTGCCTGGTCTACAGGAGGTCGTGGTTCGGTCCCNGACCTGTGATGTTGCTACTCGCCTGCTACAGGATCGTGTTCGATCCNGACCTGTTGTTGACACCTCGCCTGGTCTACAGAGGTCGTGGTTCTGGAGATGTTGTCTACCTCGCCTGGTCTACAGGAGGTCGTGGGTTCTGTGAGATGTTGACTACCTCGCCCTACAGGAGGTCGTGGGTTCGATCTGACCCTGTGAGATGTTGACTGCCTCGCCTGGTCTACAGGAGGTCGTGGTTCGATCTCGACCCTGTGAGATGTTGACTGCCTCGCCTGGTCTCAGGAGGTCGTGGTTCGATCCGACCNTGGAGATGTTGATCTCGCCTGGTCTCAGGAGGTCGTGGGTTCATCCCGACCCTGTGAGATGTTGACTACCTGCCTGGGTCTCAGGAGGTCGTGGTTTCCCTNAGATGTTGACTACCTCGCCTGGTCTACAGGAGGTCGTGGGTTCAATCCGACCTGTAGTCTTGACTGCTCGGTGGTCTCACAGGAGGTCGTGGTTCGGTCCGACCTGGATATGTTGACTACCTGCTGGTCAGGAGGCTCGTGGTCGATCCATGACTGGAGTGTTGACTACCTCGCTGGTCTCAGGAGTCGTGGTTCTGTGAGNTGTCTCCGCGCCNGGTCTCAGGAGGTCGTGGTTCAATCCTNGACCCTGTGTAGATGTTAACTACCTCTCCTGGTATACAGGAGGTCGTGGTTCTTGACCCTGTGAGATGTTGACTACCTCGCCTGGTCTAAGGAGGTCTGGGTTCGATCCCAGACCTGTGAGTGTTGACTACCTCGCCTGGTCTCGCAGGTCGTGGTTCTGTGAGTGTTGACTACCTCGCCTGGTCTACAGGAGNTCGTGGTTCTGTGAGATGTTGACTACCTGCCTGTACAGGAGGTCGTGGTTCATCCTAGACCTGTGAGATGTTGACTACCTCGCCTGGTCTACAGGAGTCGTGGGTTCATCCCAGACCTGTGAGATGTTACACCTCGCCTGGTCTACAGGAGTCGTGGTTCATCCCGGACACTGTGATATGTTGACTACCTCGCCTGGTCTACAGGAGGTCGTGGCATCCGGACCTGTGAGATGTTGACTACTTGGTCTACAGGAGGTCGTGGTTCAATCCGACCCTGTGAGATGTTGACTACCTCGCCTGGTATACAGGAGTCGTGGTTCGATCACGGACGCTGTGAGATGTTGACTACCTCGCCTGGTCACAGGAGGTCGTGGGTTCAATCCCGACCNTGTGAGATGTTGACTACTCGCCTGGTATCAGGTCGTGGTTTGCTCNCGGACCCTGTGAGATGTTGACTACCTCGCCTGGTCTACAGGAGGTCGTGGTTCGATCTTGACCCTGTGAGATGTTGACTGCCTCGCCTGGTCTACAGGAGGTCGTGGTTCGATCCCGACCCTGTGAGATGTTGACTGCCTCGCCTGGTCTACAGCAGGTCGTGGTTCGATCCGACCCTGTGAGATGTTGACTACCTCGCCTGGTATACAGGGTCGTGGTTCGATCCTGACCTGTGAGATGTTGACTACNTNGCCTGGCTACAGGTCGTGGTTTGCTCTCGNACCTGTGATGTCTACTCTGCTGTCTACAGAGCGTGGTGGACCTACGTGAGATGTTGATCTCCCTGGTCTACAGGAGGTCTGGTTTGCTTNGGACGTGAGATTGACCTCGCCTGGTCTACAGGAGCGTGGTTTTTGGACCTGTGAGATGTTGACTGCCTCGCCTGTTCTACAGGAGGTCGTGGGTTCGATCCGGACCTATGAGATGTTGACTACCTCGCCTGGTCTACAGGAGGTCGTGGGTTCGATCTTGGACCCTGGAGATGTTGACTGCCTCGCCTGGTCTACAGGAGGTCGTGGGTTCGATCTCGGACCCTGTGAGATGTTGACTACCTCGCCTGTCTACAGGAGGTCGTGGGTTTGCTCCGGATCCTGTGAGATGTTGACTACCTCGCCTGGTCTACAGAAGGTCGTGGTTTGCTCTCGGACCTGTGAGATGTGACTGCCTCGCCTGGTCTACAGGAGGTCGTGGTTCGATCTTGACCCTGTGAGATGTTGACTGCCTCGCTGGTCTACAGGAGGTCGTGGTTCGATCTCGACCCTGTGAGATGTTGACTACCTCGCCTGGTCTACAGCAGGTCGTGGTTCGATCTCGGACCTGTGAGATGTTGACTACCTCGCCTGGTCTACAGCAGGTCGTGGTTCGATCCCTGACCTTGTGAGATGTTGACTACCTCGCCTGGTCTACAGGAGGTCGTGGTTCTCTCGACCTGTGAGATGTTGACTGCCTCGCCTGGTCTACAGGAGGTCGTGGGTTTGCTCTCGGACCCTGTGAGATGTTGACTGCCTCGCCTGGTCTACAGGAGGTCGTGGGTTTGCTCCGGACCCTGTGAGATGTTGACTGCCTCGCCTGGTCTACAGGAGGTCGTGGGTTCGATCCCNGACCCTGGAGATGTTGACTACCTCGCCTGGTCTACAGGAGGTCGTGGGTTCGATCCAGACCTGTGAGATGTTGACTACCTCGCCTGGTCTAGGAGGTCGTGGTTCAATCCACCCTGTGAGATGTTGACTACCTCGCCTGGTCTACAGGAGGTCGTGGTTCGATCCCAGACCTGTGAGATGCTGACTACCTCGCCTGGTCTACAGCAGGTCGTGGTTCGATCCGGACCCTGTGAGATGTTGATACCTCGCCTGTCTACAGCAGGTCGTGGTTCGATCCTGACCCTGTGAGATGTTGACTACCTCGCCTGGTCTACAGGAGGGTCGTGGTTTGCTCTCGGACCCTGTGAGATGTTGACTGCCTCGCCTGGTCTACAGGAGGTCGTGGTTTGCTCCGGACCTGGAGATGTTGACTGCCTCGCCTGGTCTACAGGAGGTCGTGGGTTTGCTCCGGACCTGTGAGATGTTGACTGCCTCGCNTGGTCTACAGGAGGTCGTGGGTTCGATCCCGTGAGATGTTGACTACCTCGCCTGGTCTACAGGAGGTCGTGGGTTCGATCCCATGACCCTGTGAGATGTTGACTACCTTGGTCTACAGGAGGTCGTGGTTCAATCCGACCTGTGAGATGTTGACTACCTCGCTGGTCTACAGGAGGTCGTGGGTTCGATCCCAGACCCTGTGAGATGCTGACTACCTCGCCTGGTCTACAGCAGGTCGTGGGTTCGATCCNTTGACCNTGTGCGATGTTGACTACCTCGCCTGGTCTACAGGAGGTCGTGGTTTGCTCCGGACCCTGTGAGATGTTGACTACCTCCCTGGTCTACAGCAGGTCGTGGGTTCGATCCGGACCCTGTGAGATGTTGACTACCTCGCCTGGTATACAGGAGGTCGTGGGTTCGATCCNGACCNTGTGAGATGTTGACTGCCTCGCTGGTCTACAGGAGGTCGTGGGTTTGCTCTCGGACCTGTGAGATGTTGACTGCCTCGCCTGGTCTACAGGAGGTCGTGGGTTCGATCCNATGACCCTGTGAGATGTTGACTACCTCGCCTGGTCTACAGCAGGTCGTGGGTTCGATCCCAGACCCTGTGAGATGTTGACTACCTCGCCTGGTCTACAGGAGGTCGTGGGTTCGATTNCGGACCCTGTGAGATGTTGACTACTTCGCCTGGTCTACAGGAGGTCGTGGGTTCGATCCGACCTGTGAGATGTTGACTACCTCGCCTAGTATACAGGAGGTCGTGGGTTCGATCCCCNGACCCTGTGAGATGTTGACTGCCTCGCCTGGTCTAAGGAGATCCTGGCTTCGATTCTGACCCTGGAGATGTTGACTACTCGCCTGATCTACAGGAGGTCGTGGTTCGATCCCAGACCTTGAGATGTGACTACCTCGCCTGGTCTACAGGAGGTCGTGGGTTCAATCCGACCTGTGAGATGTTAACTACCTCGCCTGGTCTACAAGATGTCGTGGTTCGATCTTGGACCTGTGAGATGTTGACTACCTCGCCTGGTATACAGGAGGTCGTGGGTTCAATCCGGACCCTGTGAGATGTTGACTACCTCGCCTGGTCTACAGGAGGTCGTGGGTTCGATCCCAGACCCTGCGCGATGTTGACTACCTCGCCAGGTCTACTGAGGTCGTGGGTTCGATCCCAGACCCTGTGAGATGTTGATTACCTCACCTGGTCTACAGGAGGTCGTGGGTTTGATCCCTGACCCTGTGAGATGTTGACTACCTCGCCTGGTCTACAGGAGGTCGTGGGTTCGATCCCGGACCCTGTGAGATGTTAACTGCCTCGCCGGTCTACAGGAGGTCGTGGGTTCGATCCAGACCCTGTGAGATGTTGACTGCCTCGCCTGGTCTACAGGAGGTCGTGGGTTCGATCTCGGACCCTGGAGATGTTGACTACTCGCCTGGTCTACAGGAGGTCGTGGGTTCGATCCCAGACCCTGTGAGTGTTGACTTCGCCTGGTCTACAGGAGGTCGTGGGTTCGATCTCGGACCCTGTGAGATGTTAACTACCTCGTCTGGTCTACAGGAGGATCTCTCCTCCCTGTTTCCTCCCCCCTCTCTTGCCTCTAAAGCCTCTTGTTACAGCAGCCCTTTTGCCCACTCCAGCAATTGTTTCTTGCTGTGGCTGTCCCACCTGATGACGGACGCTTGTGTTGCAACCGAAACGTCGTCATTCAATTTATTTTATACCCACGTGACTTTACCGAAAGAACCGAAGAGTCATAAAAACTAGTTTAGTAATTCTCACAGACCCATTGTGACCCTTCGTGGCTTGTCAGTCCCCCCTGTAATGGTTCCCGCAATGAACCGGAGGAACCCCCTCACCGTGTGATGATCTGTGATTGGTTGGTACGGAGATGAGGAGACACGGTCCGAGGTGTGACGATGCGTGACTGGTCGCTGNAATGAGGTGACAGTGATGAGGTGACAGTGATGAGGGAATGAGAGAGGGGACAGTGGGGACAAGAGAAGAGGGAGCTGTGGATGAAGGAGAGAGCTGTGGGTGAAGGAGGGAGCTGTGGGTGAAGGAGGGAGTGGGTGAAGGAGAGAGCTGTGGATGAAGGAGAGAGCTGTGGGTGAGAGGGAGCTGTGGGTGAAGGAGAGAGCTGTGGATGAAGGAGGGAGCTGTGGATGAAGGAGAGAGGTGGGTGAAGGAGGAGCTGTGGGTGAAGGAGAGAGCTGTGGATGAAGGAGGGAGCTGTGGGAAGGAGAGAGCTGTGGGTGAAGAAGGGAACTGTGGGTGAAGGAGAGAGCTGTGGGTGAAGGAGAGAGCTGTGGATGAAGGAGAGAGCTGTGGATGGAGAGAGCTGTGGATGAAGGAGAGAGCTGTNGGTGAAGGAGAGAGCTGTGGATGAAGGAGGGAGCTGTGGATGAAGGAGCTGTGGATGAAGGAGAGAGCTGTGGGTGAAGGAGAGAGCTGTGGATGAAGGAGGGAGTTGTGGATGAAGGAGAGAGCTGTGGATGAAGGAGGGAGTTGTGGGTGAAGGAGGGAGCTGTGGATGAAGGAGAGAGCTGTGGGTGAAGGAGAGAGCTGTGGATGAAGGAGAGAGCTGTGGATGAAGGAGAGAGCTGTGGATGAAGGAGGGAGCTGTGGGGAAGGAGGGAGCTGTGGGGGAAGGAGAGAGCTGTGGATGAAGGAGAGAGCTGTGGATGAAGGAGGGAGCGTGGATGAAGGAGGGAGCTGTGATGAAGGAGGGAGCTGTGGGTGAAGGAGAGAGTTATGGATGAATGAGAGAGCTGTGGATGAAGGAGAGAGCTGTGGGTGAAGGAGGGAGCTGTAGATGAAGGAGAGAGCTGTGGATGAAGGAGAGAGCTGTGGATGAAGAGGAGCTGTGGATGAAGGAGAGAGCTGTGGGTGAAGGAGGGAGCTGTGGATGAAGGAGGGAGCTGTGGATGGAGGGAGCTGTGGATGAAGGAGGGAGCTGTGGATGAAGGAGAGAGCTGTGGATGGGAGGGAGCTGTGGGTGAAGGAGGGAGCTGTGGATGAAGGAGAGAGCTGTGGATGAAGGAGGGAGCTGTGGGTGAAGGAGAGAGCTGTGGTGAAGGAGGGAGCTGTGGGTGAAGGAGGGAGCTGTGGATGAAGGAGGGAGCTGTAGATGAAGGAGGGAGCTGTGGGTGCTGTGGATGAAGGAGGGAGCTGTGGGTGAAGGAGGGAGCTGTGGGTGAAGGAGGGAGCTGTGGATGAAGGAGAGAGCTGTGGGAAGGAGGAGAGCTGTGGATGAAGGAGAGAGCTGTGGATGAAGGAGAGAGCTGTGGATGAAGGAGGGAGTGGGTGAAGGAGAGAGCTGTAGATGAAGGAGGGAGCTGTGGGTGAAGGAGGGAGCTGTGGATGAAGGAGGGAGCTGTGGGTGAAGGAGGGAGCTGTGGATGAAGGAGGGAGCTGTGGATGAAGGAGGAGCTGTGGAGAAGGAGGGAGCTGTGGATGAAGGAGGGAGCTGTGGATGAAGGAGAGAGCTGTGGGTGAAGGAGGGAGCTGTGGATGAAGGAGGGAGCTGTGGATGAAGGAGGGAGCTGTGGATGAAGGAGGGAGCTGTGGGAAGGAGAGAGCTGTGGGTGAAGGAGGGAGCTGTGGGTGAAGGAGGGAGCTGTGGGTGAAGGAGAGAGCTGTGGTGAAGGAGGGAGTTGTGGATGAAGGAGGGAGCTGTGGGTGAAGGAGAGAGCTGTGGGTGAAGGAGGGAGCTGTGGGTGAAGGAGGAGCTGTGGGTGAAGGAGAGAGTGTGATGAAGGAAGACTGTGGGTGAAGGAGGGAGCTGTGGGTGAAGGAGGGAGCTGTGGGTGAAGGAGAGAGCTGTGGATGAAGAGAGAGCTGTGGGTGAGGAGGGAGCTGTGGGTGAAGGAGGGAGCTGTGGGTGAAGGAGAGAGCTGTGGATGAAGGAGAGAGCTGTGGGTGAAGGAGAGAGCTGTGGATGAAGGAGAGAGCTGTGGGTGAAGGAGAGAGCTGTGGGTGAAGGAGAGAGCTGTGGATGAGGAGAGAGCTGTGGATGAAGAGAGAGCTGTGATGAAGGAGAGCTGTGGGTGAAGGAGAGAGCTGTGGATGAAGGAGGGAGCTGTGGATGGGAGGGAGCTGTGGGTGAAGGAGAGAGCTGTGGATGAAGGAGGGAGCTGTGATGAAGGAGGGAGTTGTGGATGAAGGAGAGAGCTGTGGATGAAGGAGGGAGTTGTGGGTGAAGGAGGGAGCTGTGGATGAAGGAGAGAGCTGTGGGTGAAGGAGAGAGCTGTGGATGAAGGAGAGAGCTGTGGATGAAGGAGAGAGCTGTGGATGAAGGAGGGAGCTGTGGGTGAAGGAGGGAGCTGTGGGGGAAGGAGAGAGCTGTGGATGAAGGAGAGAGCTGTGGATGAAGGAGGGAGCTGTGGATGAAGGAGGGAGCTGTGGATGAAGGAGGGAGCTGTGGGTGAAGGAGAGAGTTATGGATGAATGAGAGAGCTGTGGATGAAGGAGAGAGCTGTGGGTGAAGGAGGGAGCTGTAGATGAAGGAGAGAGCTGTGGATGAAGGAGGAGCTGTGGATGAAGGAGGGAGCTGTGGATGAAGGAGAGAGCTGTGGGTGAAGGAGGGAGCTGTGGATGAAGGAGGAGCTGTGGATGAAGGAGGAGCTGTGGATGAAGGAGGAGCTGTGGATGAAGGAGAGAGCTGTGGATGAAGGAGCTGTGGGTGAAGGAGGGAGCTGTGGATGAAGGAGAGAGCTGTGGATGAAGGAGGGAGCTGTGGGTGAAGGAGAGAGCTGTGGGTGAAGGAGGGAGCTGTGGGTGAAGGAGGGAGCTGTGGATGAAGGAGGGAGCTGTGGATGAAGGAGGGAGCTGTGGATGAAGGAAAGAGCTGTGGATGAAGGAGGGAGCTGTGGATGAAGGAGAGAGCTGTGGATGAAGGAGAGAGCTGTGGATGAAGGAGGGAGCTGTGGGTGAAGGAGAGAGCTGTAGATGAAGGAGGGAGCTGTGGGTGAAGGAGGGATGTGGGTGAAGGAGGGAGCTGTGGATGAAGGAGGGAGCTGTGGATGAAGGAGGAGCTGTGGATGAAGGAGGGAGCTGTGGATGAAGGAGGGAGCTGTGGATGAAGGAGAGAGCTGTGGGTGAAGGAGAGAGCTGTGGAAAGGAGGAGCTGTGGATGAAGGAGGGAGCTGTGGATGAAGGAGGGAGCTGTGGATGAAGGAGAGAGCTGTGGATGAAGGAGAGAGCTGTGGATGAAGGAGAGAGCTGTGGATGAAGGAGGGAGCTGTGGGTGAAGGAGAGAGCTGTAGATGAAGGAGGGAGCTGTGGGTGAAGGAGGGAGCTGTGGATGGAGGGAGCTGTGGGTGAAGGAGGGAGCTGTGGGTGAAGGAGAGAGCTGTGGATGAAGGAGGGATTGGTGAAGGAGGGCTGTGGGTGAAGGAGAGAGCTGTGGGTGATGGAGAGAGCTGTGGATGAAGGAGAGAGCTGTGGGTGAAGGAGAGAGTGTGGGTGAAGGAGGAGCTGTGGGTGAAGGAGGGGAGCTGTGGGTGAAGGAGAGAGCTGTGGATGAAGGAGAGAGCGTGGATGATGGAGGGAGCTGTGGATGAAGGAGTGAGCTGTGNATGAAGGGAGAGCTGTGGATGAAGGAGAGAGCTGTGGATGAAGGAGAGAGCTGTGGATGAAGAGGGAGCTGTGGATGAAGGAGGGAGCTGTGGATGATGGAGAGAGCTGTGGGTGAAGGAGAGAGCTGTGGATGAAGGAGAGAGCTGTGGATGAAGGAGAGAGCTGTGGATGAAGGAGAGAGCTGTGGATGAAGGAGAGAGCTGTGGATGAAGGAGAGAGCTGTGGGTAAGGAGAGAGTGTGGGTGAAGGAGGGAGCTGTGGATGAAGGAGAGAGCTGTGGATGAAGAAGGGAGTGTGGGTGAAGGAGAGAGCTGTGGATGAAGAAGGGAGTGTGGGTGAAGGAGGGAGCTGTGGGTGAAGGAGAGAGCTGTGGATGAAGGAGGGAGTGTGGGTGAAGGAGGGAGCTGTGGATGAAGGAGGGAGCTGTGGTGAAGGAGAGAGCTGTGGATGAAGGAGGAGTGTGGGTGAAGGNAGAGTGTGGGTGAAGGAGGGAGTTGTGGATGAAGGAGAGATTAATGATGGAGTGCTGAGTGTGGAGATTTCTCTGCGAAGGTTGTGGTGGTGTAAATTAGAAAGATCAGTCCAAACGTGTTTTGTGTTTGTTTGGTTGGTAGTGGTTGTGTCCTGGTTNATTCTTGATCTGCATGAGGTTTGTTTGTGTTGTTTCTGCCTTGTATGCCAACTCGACCATGACGACGACGATNATGATGTCGTGAAGCATTACGCAGTAATGTAATCGATCGTGATGTCTTGCAGTCGGTGAAACGAATCCGGTGACGTTCTTCCAAATCCTCCACGAACTCAACGAGCCACCGCTACGAGGACAAGATGCAACGGGGCGACGAGGACAAGATGCAACGGGGCGACGAGGACAAGATGCAACGGGGCGAGGACAAGATGAACGGGCCGACGAGGGCAAGATGCGACGCCGCGACGTCGTCACTCTGAGCAGGCGGCGCAAGCATCCCAGCTCGCTGGAGGAGGTCGCGCGACACTTTGTGCAGGACGTGATGATGACGAACCCCGAGTCCCGGAGCGCCAGCACCGCCCGCGCCGCTCGCAGGGCCAGCTCCGCGAGCGCCAGCGGAAGGATCTTGGACGGCTTCATCAACCCGTTGGATCTGGAGATCGCGGTCCTGCTGTGCGCCGACCACCCGCTGCAGGACGACCTGATGCACAAGATGTCCGCGTGCCGCTTCGCGCTGCCCCTGCTGCTGCCCGACGCGGGACGGGGGGTCGTCACGCTGAAGCTGTGCGCCGCGCGGCACGTCGCGAGGCGCTGGAGGGGCTGGCAGATCTCGACGCGGGGACGGGTTGGCGGGACGCCCGCGGCGACGGGCGCTCCCCGGCGCTAGTCCTGCGCACGCCGTGCGTGGCGTTCGCTCGCTTCGGCCGCGGCGGCGCGGCTCCAAATCGGAGCTGCTCAACTTGATCGTCGGCGGTCGGGGCCACGAGGCGTTCGTCCACCGCGACACGGCGCAGGGCGACGTGCCCCGGGTGGTTGCCGACGGCTGGTGGAGATCTCGCCGTACTTCCCGGGCGCCGAGGCGGACGCGGAGGAGGACGCTCGGAGCCCCTTCTGCGCCCTGAACCTGCGCGGCGACGCCGCCGACAGCCGCCTCGAGAGGCAGTTCGGCTTTCTGCGGGCGGCGTCCGTCGCGACGTTCCTCTTGTCGCGGCGACGTCGTCCGAAGAGCGCGGAGCGTTGCCGGGCCTTGCTGGCGGGCGCGGCGACGCCGGTGTTCCTGCTCACCGACTTCGAGGACGGGGAGGACGCCGAGTCGCGGTGAGCGGCATCTCTCGACGCTGCCGGGGACGAAGGTCGCGGACGTCAATCGGCGCGGCAGAACAAGGCCTCCTTCGCGAGCAGGCTGCGCTCCAAGATCGCCACCCTGCTCGCGAACACGCGGACGGCGGGCAGCACGCCCGCGGAGATGGAGCGCCTCGCCCGGGAGCGGGGCATCCAAGTCGACGGCTGGCCCGGCTCGCCCGCGGCCGACGAGGTCGTGTCCGAGGTGGCCGACCTCGGCGTCGCCCTCTACAAGCGGGAGCGCCTCCCCCGCCAGGGCGGCAAGCGGCCGAGCCGCCCGGGGCGGAGGGACGATCCCCGCCTCGGCGTCCGCGCGTCCGGGGCCCGGCTCGCCGCGCCCACATTTCTGCGGCGGCTGCTGAAGGAGACCCCTGACGACCCCGCGGCCTTCCTGCGGCGGCTGGCCATCGAGCTGGACGAGCGCTCCGCCGTCGTGCTGGCGCTGTCGCTGGCCGGGGGGGCGAGGCCGCGCGGGACAGCTGCCTGGGAGCGGAGCACTTCCTGCGGGAGGTGGCGTGGGCCTACGAGGCGGCCCGCGGCGTTGACGGCATCGACGACGGCGTCCCGGGCGACGACGACGCTTGCGGCGGGCGCCGGAGATCGGCGCCCGGCTGCTCCTGAACGGCTCCCCGCTGGAGCTGGTGGACGTCGACGGGGGCAGCGTGCCCGCCAAGTGGCTCGCCGACGTCCTGGAGGCGGCGGGCCGCGAGCTCGGGGACCCGACGGTCTTCGTGCTCTCGGCGCTGGGCCCCACCGCGCCGAGACGTTCGCGCTGCTCAACACGACGCTCGGCTCCCGCTTCCCGGCGGGCGGCGGAGCGGGCGAGGGGGCGGCCCGCGGAGCCTTCGCGGCGCTCGTGGCCGTCGAGGGGGGGGCGACGCAGCGGCGGCCCCGGCTACGTGCTCGCCGTCAGCGTCGAGGGCTGGCGTCGCCCGGGCCGGCGAGCCGCGAGCGCGACGGCGAGCTGGTCGCGTTCGCGATCGCCGTGAGCCACGTCGCCCTCGTGATCCTGGAGGGGAACGCGGCGGGGGGGACGCCCTGGAGGGCGACGTCGTCCGGGCGCTCCTCCGAACGGGGGGAGGCAACGCAAGGAAGCCGCCTGCATCTTCGTCCGCCAGAACTCGGGCGGGTGCCGGCGTGCGTCGAGAAGGCGAGGGAGCGGCGCTGCTAAAGCGGTTCGCCGCCGTGACCCTGGCGGGCAAGGAGGGCGACGAGGGCTCGCGCGGTCGTCTTGCGGACGTCGTGGGGCACTCCGAGAACTACTTGTACCTGCCAAGCCCGTGGCACGGGAGCCCGCCGATGGCCGCGGTTAGCGCCGAGTACGTTCAGGGCGCGCGGCACCTGAGGAGCCGTCTGATGGAGCGCGTGCAACGAGTCGCGGCGCCGGGGAGGGTGAGGCTGTCGACGCTGGCGCGGCTGGTAGAGCAGGCGTGGAATGACGTGAAGAGGAGGGAGCTCTGTCCACGGACACAGACGGCTCGTAGTAGGCGATGTCGCGGGCGGTATCCGGCGTTGGCGGCGAGGGGTGGGTGGGGTTTGGCTCAGAGGTTATTTTGCCGCCGCGACGGAACTAATCGCGACGCTCGCGTCAAAAGGAAAATTGCGCCCCCCCCAGCGTGACGCGAAAAGAATCGGTCGGAGAGTTTTTTTTTTTTNCCCTTTCTGGCTGTCACCTGATGAAGTTGGTTGTTGTTACTGGCGAAATGTAACGGTGCTCAGATCGTAAATGTTGTGGCTTGGCTCTCCAACACACCGGTGTGGTGCTGTACTAGTACACTACCCTGTATACTACACTATACACTACACTACTATACACTATATACTACACTACTATACACTACACTATACTACTCAACACTACACTACTATACACTACCCTGTATACTACACTATACACTACACTACTATACACTATACTATACTACACTATACACTATACACTACACTCTATACACTACACTACTATACACTACACTATACACTACACTACTATACACTACACTATACTACTCAACACTACACTACTATACACTACCCTGTATACTACACTATACACTACACTACTATACACTATACTATACTACACTATACACTATACACTACACTCTATACACTACACTATACACTACACTACTATACACTACACTATACTACTCAACACTACCCTACTATACACTACCCTGTATACTACACTATATACTACACTACTATACACTATACTACTATACACTATATACTACACTATACACTACTATACACTACCCTGCATACTACACTATACTACTATACACTACACTATACTACTATACATTACACTACTATACACTACCCTGTATACTACACTATACACTACACTACTATACACTACACTATACTACTCAACACTACACTACTATACACTACCCTGTATACTACACTATACACTACACTACTATACACTACACTATACACTACACTACTATACACTACACTACACTACACTGTATACTACACTATACACTACACTATACACTACACTATACTACTATACACTACACTACTATACACTACACTGTTATACTACTATACACTACACTACTATACACTATACACTACACTATACACTACACTATACACTACACTACTATACACTACACTACTATACACTACACTACTCAACACTACACTACTATACACTACCCTGTATACTACACTATACACTACACTACTATACTACTATACACTGCACTACACTACTCAACACTACACTACTATACACTACACTATACTACTATATACTATACTACTCAACACTACTATACACTACACTATACACTACACTACTATACACTACACTACTCAACACTACACTACTATATACTACACTACTATACACTACCCTGTATACTACACTATACACTACACTACTCAACACTACAATACTATACACTACACTATACTACTCAACACTACACTACTATACACTACCCTGTATACTACACTATACACTACACTATACTACTATACACTATATACTACACTACTATACACTATATACCAGAGGTGTGGACTCGAGTCATGTGACTTGGACTCGAGTCAGACTCGAGTCATGAATTTGATGACTTCAGACTCGACTTGGACTTGCATAACAATGACTTTGTCCCACCTCTGCTATATACTACACTACTATACACTATATACTACACTACTATACACTATATACTACACTACTATACACTATATACTACACTACTATACACTACACTCACTATACACTACACTACTATACACTACACTATACAACTCAACACTACACTACTATACACTACCTGTATACTACACTATACACTATACTACTATACACTATATACTACACTACTATCACACTACACTACTATACACTAATATACACTACTATACACTATATACTACACTATACACTATATATACACTACTACACTACACTATATACTACACTACTATACACTACACTATACTACTATACACTATACTACTACACACTTTACTACTATACACTACTATACACAATATACTACACTACTATACATTACACTACTATACACTATATACTACACTACTATACACTACAGTGAAGGAAAAAAGTATTTGATCCCTGCTGATTTTGTACATTTGCCCACTAACAAAGAAATGATGAGTCTATAATGTTAATGGTAGGTTTATTTGAACAGTGAGAGAGAATAACAACAAAAAATCCATAAAAACGCATGTCAAAAATGTTATAAATTGATTTGCATTTTAATGAGGGAAATAAGTATTTGACAGAAGCATCGACAATTAAATGATTATTACTTAGTAGCACCTTGACACGTGATATTAAAATATAATAGACTGTGATTATGAGTATATACAGTTCTACACAATGACGTTGCACTATGCAACTAAACGCGCGATATTAGACAGTATTATACGAGAAATAAACTATGTACATCGAGATATATATATATATGTGTGTGTGTATGTGTGTGTAGTGTACTCCAATGTTAAAGTGTCTACCCATAGACTCCAATGTTAAAGTGTCTACCCATAGACTTCAATGTTAAAGTGTCTACCCATAGACTCCAATGTTAAAGTGTCTACCCATAGACTCCAATGTTAAAGTGTCTTACCCATAGACTCCAATGTTAAAGTCTCTACCCATAGACTCTAATGTTAAAGTGTCTACCCATAGACTCCAATGTTAAAGTCTCTACCATAGACTCCAATGTTAAAGTCTCCCATAGACTCCAAAGTTAAAGTGTCTACCATAGACTTCAATGTTAAAGTGTCTACCCATAGACTTCAATGTTAAAGTCTCTTACCCATAGACTCCAATGTTAAAGTCTCTACCCATAGACTCCAATGTTAAAGTCTCTACCCATAGACTCCAATGTTAAAGTCTCTAGCCATAGACTTCAATGTTAAAGTGTCTACCCATAGACTCCAATGTTAAAGTGCCTACCCATAGACTTCAATGTTAAAGTGTCTACCCATAGACTCCAATGTTAAAGTGTCTACCCATAGACTCCAATGTTAAAGTGTCTACCCATAGACTCCAATGTTAAAGTGTCTACCCATAGACCAATTAAGTGTCCAATGTTAAAGTGTCTACCCATAGACTCCAATGTTAAAGTCTCCCATAGACTCCAATGTTAAAGTCTCTCATAGACTCCAATGTTAAAGTCTCTACCCATAGACTCCAATGTTAAAGTCTCTCATAGACTCCAATGTTAAAGTCTCTAGCCATAGACTTCAATGTTAAAGTGTCTACCCATAGACTCCAATGTTAAAGTGCCTACCCATAGACTTCAATGTTAAAGTGTCTACCCATAGACTCCAATGTTAAAGTGTCTACCCATAGACTCCAATGTTAAAGTGTCTACCCATAGACTCCAATGTTAGTCTCCCATAGACTCCAATGTTAAAGTGTCTACCCATAGACTTCAATGTTAAAGTGTCTACCNATAGACTCCAATGTTAAAGTCTCCCATAGACTCCAATGTTAAAGTCTCTACCCATAGACTCCAATGTTAGTCCCATAGACTCCAATGTTAGTGTCTACCCATAGACTTCAATGTTAAAGTGTCTACCCATAGACTCCAATGTTAAAGTGTCTACCCATAGACTCCAATGTTAAAGTGTCTACCCATAGACTCCAATGTTAAGGTGTCTACCCATAGACTCCAATGTTAAAGTCTCTACCCATAGACTCCAATGTTAAAGTCTCTACCCATAGACTTCAATGTTAAAGTGTCTACCCACAGACTCCAATGTTAAAGTGTCTACCCATAGACTCCAATGTTAAAGTCTCTACCCATAGACTTCAATGTTAGTCTCCATAGACTCCAATGTTAAAGTCTCTACACCATAGACTCCAATGTTAAAGTGTCTACCCATAGACTTCAATGTTAAAGTGTCTACCATAGACTTCAATGTTAAAGTGTCCCATAGACTCCAATGTTAGTGTCTACCCATAGACTTCAATGTTAAAGTGTCTACCCATAGACTCCAATGTTAAAGTGTCTACCCATAGACTCCAATGTTAAAGTGTCTACCCATAGACTCCACTGTTAAAGTGTCTACCCATAGACTCCAATGTTAAAGTCTCTACCCATAGACTTCAATGTTAGTCTCCCATAGACTCCAATGTTAAAGTCTCTACCCATAGACTCCAATGTTAAAGTGTCTACCCATAGACTTCAATTTTAAAGTGTCTACCCATAGACTTCAATGTTAAAGCTNCCCATAGACTCCAATGTTAGTGTCTACCCATAGACTTCAATGTTAAAGTGTCTACCCATAGACTCCAATGTTAAAGTGTCTACCCATAGACTCCAATGTTAAGTGTCTACCCATAGACTCCAATGTTAAAGTCTCTACCCATAGACTTCATGTTAAAGTCTCTACCCATAGACTCCAATGTTAAAGTGTCTACCATAGACTCCAATGTTAAAGTGTCTACCCATAGACTCCAATGTTAAAGTCTCTACCCATAGACTTCAATGTTAAAGTCTCTACCCATAGACTTTAATGTTAAAGTGTCTACCCATATACTTCAATGTTAAAGTGTCTACCCATAGACTTCAATGTTAAAGTGTCTACCCATAGACTCCAATGTTAAAGTGTCTACCCATAGACTCCAATGTTAAAGTCTCTACCCATAGACTTCAATGTTAAAGTCTCTACCCATATCTACCCATATACTTCAATGTTAAAGTGTCTACCCATAGACTCCAATGTTAAAGTCTCTACCCATAGACTTTAATGTTAAAGTGTCTACCCATAGACTTCAATGTTAAAGTCGCCTATACACTCCAATGTTAAAATCTCTACCCATAGACTCCAACTCACCGGCCTTGCCTGCATCCCTCCACGGATGTTCGTCTTCGGTGGGGCATAAGTAACCACGACCACCACTCCTCGCCTCCGGTTGATGGGAAGGCGAGCCCACAGCAGCCTGGGGCTGACAGCTTCCCACACCTCACCGCCACGCTCCACGCCCCCTTCATTCTTTAGTTCAGAACAAGAGCCACTCCCTGTTGTTTGTCAGTCTTCTGCCCCGAGTAGCGGACTGTCCACCCTCATGGTGGCAGGAGCCAGAGCCGGTCCACCGGACCTCCTGAACGCCACAGAGATCCAGGCGGTACCGGTCCAGCTCCGACAGAGGAGTGGCAGCCTCTCCTCCGCAGTGAGCGTTCGAAGATTCCACGTGGCCACACGAAGTGGCTTTTTGCCGTGGAAGGAGCCGGTCCACCGGACCTCCTGAATGCCACAGAGATCGGCGGTACCGGTCCAGCTCCCGACAGAGGAGTGACAGCCTCTCCTCCGCAGTGAGCGTTCGAACATTCCACGTGGCCACACGAAGTAGCTTTCGTTGTTTCTGGAGGAGCCCCGAGGGTGAAGATTCAATCTCCTGGCTCCACCAATTGGGGTTTGGCCAGGAGACGTCATGGACGCCTGTCCCCCCGGGGCCTCCGGCACAAGCTCAAGGCGGATACTTGTTTCGTGACTTCGTGTGAATGAATTTAAGGTGGAGGGGNTCACCAGCCCCCGCAA
>MU249803.1:0-20000 GCA_018977245.1 Lethenteron camtschaticum | reverse complement strand
TGTCTCTGTCTCTCTCTGTCTGTCTGTCATCTCATCTCTCTCTGTCTGTCTATCTGTCTGTCTCTCTGCCTGTCTCTCTCTCTCCTCTCTGTCTATCTCTCTGTCTGTCTTCTCTCTCTGTCTGTCTTCTCTGTCTGTCATCTCTCTGTGTCTCTCTGTCTCTCATCTCTGTCTATCTGTCTGTCTCTATCTGTCTGTTGTCTCTCTGTCTCTCTGTCTCTCTCTTTATGTCTCTCATCTCTGTCTATCTGTCTGCCATCTCTATCTGTCTGTCTGTCTCTCTGTCTCTCTGTCTCTCTCTTTATGTCTCTCATCTCTGTCTATCTGTCTGCCATCTCTATCTGTCTGTCTGTCTCTCATCACTCTCTCTCTCTGTGTATGTCTCTCATCTCTATCTGTCTGTCTGTCATCTCTGTCTGTCTGTCTCTCTCTCTTCTCTTCTCTCTCATCTCTGTCTGTGTCTCTCTTCTGTGTCTGTCTCTATCTGTCTATCTCTCTGTCTGTCTCTCTCTCTTCTCTCTGTCTCTCTCTGTCTCTCATCTCTGTCTGTCTGTCTCTCCTCTCTCTCTAAATCTCTATCTCTGCATCTCTAAGTCTCTCTCCCCCCTCTCTCTCTGCATCTCTAAATCTCTATCTCTCTCTGCATCTCTAAGTCTCTCTCTATATACACCACACAATGTAAGAACAACAACGAGCAGAAGAAGCTAAGAAACGCAACTGTGTATCGACTGGACATCGATCAATCATCATCATCATCATCAATAATAATGGGTTAGTAGCAGTAGTTAGTAAGTAGTTAGAAAAAATTCGCGAGGGGAAAAAACGCGCAGAAGTTAATATCACCAGTACACTGAGTCACTCAGTGGGCGGGCGAGTGGGTGGGTGAGTGGGAGGGCGAGTGGGTGGGCGAGTGGGAGGGTGGGCGAGTGGATGGGTGGGCGAGTTGGTGGGTGGGTGGTTGAGTGGGAGGGTGAGTGGGAGGGTGAGTGGGAGGGTGGGCGGGTGGTGGGTGAGTGAGTGGGCGAGTGGGTGGGCGAGTAGGTGGGTGGGCGAGTTGGTGGGTGGGTGGTTGAGTGGGAGGGTGAGTGGGAGGGTGAGTGGGAGGGTGGGCGGGTGGGTGGGTGAGTGAGTGGGCGAGTGGGTGGGCGAGTAGGTGGGTGGGCGAGTTGGTGGGTGGGTGGTTGAGTGGGAGGGTGAGTGGGAGGGTGAGTGGGAGGGTGGGCGGGTGGGTGAGCGGGCGGGCGAGTGGGTGGGTGGATGGGTGGGAGGGTGGGTGGCGAGTGGTGGGTGAGTGTGTGAGCGAGTGGGTGGGTGGGCGAGTGGGCGAGTGAGCGAGCGAGCGGGCGGGCGAGTGTGTGAGCGAGTGGGTGGGTGGGTGAGTGGGTGGGTGGGCGAGTAGGTGGGTAAGTAAGTAGGTGGGCGGGCGAGTGTGTGAGCGAGTGGGTAGGCGAGTGGGTGGGTGAGTAGGTGGGCGAGTGAGTGGGTGGGTGAGCAATTGATCGTTCGAGTGAGTCGTCAAGCCAATGCTCGATCGACGATCTGCAGACCTCTCTCCCTATCGAGCGGAGCGGTTATTATCGCTGGGGCGGTCCCGACAACAACCACCACCACAACAACAACAACAACCACAACAACCACAACAACCACAACAACCACCACCACCAATCAATCAATCCGGACCCCAACGAACAGGCCTCACACAGTGTGTAGGGAGGTGGAGGCGGGGGTAGATGAACAGGTGGTGGTAGTAGTGGGGTGGTTAGTGGGGGGGGGGGGAGGGTTAGTAGTGGGGGGGGAGGGTTAGTGGGGGTAGTAGTGGTGGTGGTGGTGGGGTGAATGTGTGATCACAGTCGGAGTAGCAGTGACAACAACAACAACACAACAACAACAACAGTCGCATCGCCACCACTCCGCAGGTGTCAGGGACCTCCTCCTCCTCCTTCCTGTCCACCCTTCACTGTCCACCCTTCACTTCCACCCTTACTGTCCACCCTTCCACCCATCAGCACTCACCCCAACCCACATACTCACTCACTCAACCACTCACCTACCCACTCACCTACTTACTCACCTACCCACTCACTTACTCACTCACTCACCCACTCACATACTCACTCACTCACCACTCACCTACCCCACTCACTCACCCACTCACCTACCCACTCACTTACACACTCACTCACCCACTCACCTACCCACTCATCTACTTACTCACTCACCTACCCACTCACTTACTTACTCATCTACTCACTCACCTACTCACCTACCCACTCACTCACTTACTCACTCACTTACTCACCCACCCCACTCACCTACTCATTCAACCACTCACCTACCCACTCACTTACTTACTCANTCACTTACTCACCCACCCNACTCACCTACTCATCCACTCACCTACCCACTCACTTACTCACTCTACTCACTCACCTACTCACTCACTCATACCCACTCACTCANCTACCCACTCANCCACTCACTTATCTACTACTCACTCACTCACTCACCTACCCACTCACTCACTCACCTACCACTCACCTACTTACTCACTCACCTACCCACTCACCACTACNCACTCACCTACCCACTCACCTACTTACTCACTCACCTACCCACTCACCTACTCACTCACCTACCCACTCACCTACTTACTCACTCACCTACCCACTCACCTACTCACTCACCCACTCACCTACTCACCTACTCACTCACCTACCCACTCACTCACTCACCTACCCACTCACTCACTCACCTACCCACTCACCTACTCACCTACCCACTCACCTACTTACTCACTCACTCACCTACCCACTCACCTACTTACTCACTCACCCACTCACCTACTCACCTACTCACTCACCTACCCACTCACTCACTCACCTACCCACTCACTCACTCACCTACCCACTCACCTACTCACTCACCTACCCACTCACCTACTTACTCACTCACTCACCTACCCACTCACCTACTCACTCACCCACTCACCTACTCACCTACTCACTCACCTACCCACTCACCTACTTACNCACTCACCTACCCACTCACCTACTCATCACNTACCCACTCACCTACTCACTCACCTACCCACTCACCTACTCACTCACTCATACCCACTCACTCACCCACTCACCTACCCACTCACCTACCTACCCACTCACCTACTCACTCACTCACCTACCCACTCACCTACTTACTCACTCACCCACTCACCCACCCACCCACCCACCCACCCACCCACCCACCCACCCACCACCCACCCAGCCCCCTCCCCACCCCTCAATTGAGGAACTTGCGCATCTCCTGGCGCCGCAGTCGCAGGCAGCTTGGAGCGAGCGTCCTCAGCGGGAACTTGAGTCGTAGGTGAGCTCCTCGCCGCGTGCGATGCGGCGTAGCGCCAGGATCACGATGTGCTTGGCGCCGTCCACGCCGATGACGCGCGAGTAGCAGTTGGGTTCGCACGAGTGGTTGATGAAGCGAGCCGCGTTGCCGTGCATCGTGGCGTCCACCACCTCGTAGTCGTCCATGCGGAACATGTAGCAGCCTATGCCCTGGGGGGGGGGGGGGGGGGGGGGGTGGTGGTGGGGGGGGGTGGGAGGGTTAGTGGAGGTGGTGGTGGGGGTGGTGTTGGTGGTGTTGGTGGTGGTGTGTTGGTGGTGGTGTTGGTGGTGTTGGTGGTGGTGTTGGTGGTGGTGGTGGTGTTGGTGTTGGTGGTGTTGGTGGTGGTGGTGTTGGTGTTGGTGGTGGTGTTGTTGGTGGTGGTGGTGTTGGTGGTGTTGGTGTGGTGGTGGTGTGTGTGGTGTTGGTGGTGGTGGTGTTGGTGGTGTTGGTGGTGTTGGTGGTGTTGGTGGTGGTGGTGGTGGTGTTGGTGGTGGTGGTGTTGGTGGTGGTGTTGGTGGTGTTGGTGGTGGTGGTGTTGGTGGTGTTGGTGTGGTTGGTGGTGTGGTGGTGGTGGTGGTAGTGGTGGTGTTGGTGGTGGTGTTGGTGTGTGGTGGTGTNTNGTGGTGGTGGTGTGGTGGTGTTGGTGGTGTTGGTGGTGTGGTGGTGGTGGTGTTGGTGGTGGTGTGGTGGTGGTGTGGTGTGGTGTTGGTTGTTGGNGGTGTGTNGGTGGTGGTGTTGGTGGTGTTGAGTGTGTTGGTGGTGGTGGTGTTGGTTGGTGGTGGTGGTGGTGGTGGTGGTGGTGTTGGTGGTGGTGGTGTGGTNTTGGTGGTGGTGGTGGTGGTGGTGGTGTGGTGGTGTTNTGGTGTGGGTGGTGGTGGTGTTGGTGGTGTTGGTGGTNGGTGGTGGTGGTGNGTNNGTGGTGGGGGTGTTGGTGGTGTTGGTTTGGTGGTGGTGTGGTGGTGTTGGTGGTGGTGGTGTTGGTGGTGTTGTGNGGTTGGTGGTGGTGTTGGTGGTGTTGGTGGTGGTGGTGTTGGTGGTGTTGGTGTGTTGGTGGTGGTGGGGTTTGTGGTGTTGGTGGTGCTTGGTGGTGGGTGTGTGTTGGTGGTTTTGGTGNGTGGGTGGTGGTGTTGGTGGTGTTTGATGGTGGTGGTGTGGTGTTTGGTGGTGTTGGTGGTGTTGTGTGTTGGTGGTGGTGGTGTTGCGTGNTGTTGGTGGTGGTGGTGTTAGGTGGTGTGTTNGTGAGTGTTGGNGTTGGTGGTGTTGGTGGTGGTGGTGTGTGGTTGGTGTGGTGGTGTTAGTGGTGTGGTGGTGGTGTGGTAGTGGGGTGGCANGGTGGTGTTGGNGTTGTTGTTGNTGGTGTTGTGGGTGGTGTTGTCTTCCCATCGTNATTTCCGCGTTTGTCGCCAGACACGGANCGGATGACGACGCCGNAGTACTCCACCACCATCTCGCCCGCCTCNATGGGCGCCAGAACAACCCTCGGGTCCGTGGCATACCAGACCTGCACCACCACCTAGACACCACCATCGACACACACAGACACACACACACATCACNCAGCACACACACACCACAGCACACACACAGATACACACACAGACACATCNGNCACCACACAGCACNCACACNGCACACACACACACAGACACATCACACCACACNGCACCACACAGACACNCAGATGAACACACACACACAGACACCACACATCACAGACATCACAGACACCACAGACACACACNCNGACACACACACACCACGCATCACAGACACACACGCACTACACCTTCACAACTCCCACCGCTTCTTTGACGTCTTCTGAGGTGCCAACCTCATGGCCATGGNCAGTACCAGACTCGGNCACGTACTCACACACACACGGNACACGTNACACGGNACACAGACAGGGCACATGNACACACACATNACACGGGCACACACACACGACACGGCACACGGNACACACACGTNACACGNGACACGTGACACAGGCACACGGNACATGTGACACCCACAGTGACACGTGCACACGGACACGGGCACACACACGGGACACGGACACACACGGACACGTGAACCGGGACANAGACACACGTGTACACNAGACATGTNACACGTNACACGTAAACGTGCACATGGNACACGTACACACANGTGNACACGGNACACGTACACACACGAGACACACACATGACACGGGACATGTGCACACGGACAGGGACACGTACACGNCAGACAGAGNACAGACCTCCTCCTNGTGCACCTAGCCTGGCACAAGCGTGTGGTGACCTGTCACCGACTTAGTGGCGAATGGCGGTTGTTGTTTTGTNGTGTGCGTCCGTGTGTGTGTCCAGTGTGTGTGTCTGTGTGTGTGTGTGTGTCTGTGTGTGTGTGTCTGNGTGTGTGTGTCTGTGTGTGTGTGTCTCGTGTGAAATGTGTCTGTGTGTTGTGTGTGTGTGTCTGTGTGTGTGGTGTCTGTGTCACGTGTGTCTGTGTGTGTGTCTGTGTGACTGTGTGTGTGTCGTGTTGTGTGTGTGTAACTGTGTGTGTGTGTGTGTCNGGTGTGTGTGTGTGTCTGGTGTGTGTCTATGTGTGTGTATATCTGNGTTGTGTGTGTCTGTGTGANTGTGATGTGTGTCTGTGTGTGTGTGTCTGTGTGTGTGTGTGTGACTGTGTGTACNGACCGACNGAGNTGCNCTGGTCTTCGTCTGTGTGTGCCACTGTTGTCGAAGTTGTGTGTTGTGACTGTGTGTGTGTGTGTCTGTGTGTGTGTCTGTGTGTGAGCGGAGNTGTCTNGTGTCTGTCTGTGAGGNTGTGTGTGTGTCTGTGTGTGTGTGTGTCTGTGTGTGTGTGTGTCTGTGTGTGTGTCTGTGTGTGTAACTGAGTGTCTGTGTCTNTCTGTGAGGCTGTGTGTGTGTCTGTGTGTGTGTCTGTGTGTGTGTCTGTGTGTGTGTGTCTGTGTGTGTGTGGAGCGACNTGAGTGTCTGTGTTCTGTGTGTGTGTGTCTGTGTGTGTGTGTGTCTGTGTGTGTGTGTCTGTGTGTGTGTCTGTGTGTGTACGCNGACTGGAGTGTCTGTGTGTCTGTGAGTGTGTGTGTGTGTGTCTGTGTGTGTGTGTGTCTTGTGTGTGTGTGTGACTGTGTGTTGNGTGACTGTGTGTGGCTGTGTGTGTGTGTGTGTGTGTGTGTCTGTGTGTGTGNGTGTGTGTGTATCTGTGTGTGTGTGTGTCTGTGTGTGTGTGTCTGTGTGTGTGNCTGTGTGTGTGAGTGAGNTGCAGTCTNTCCAGGTTTNGTGACTGGGTGTGTGTGTCTGTGTGTGTGTGTGTGTGTGTGTGTGTTGTGTGTGTGTCGTGTGTGTGTCTAGTGTCTGTGTTGTGCTGTGTCTCGTGTGTGTGTGTCTGACTGTGTGTGTGTGTGTGTGTGTGACGTGTGTGTGTCTGTGTGTGTGTGTGTCTGTGTGTGTGTGNCTGTGTGTGTCTGTGTGTGTGTGTGTGTGTGTGTTCTGTGTGTGTGTGTGNCTGTGTNTGTGTCTGTGTGTGTCGAGCNGACTTGAGTNCATTCGTCCAGTCTTCNTCTTCGGAGGCGCGGACGTGGCGGTGAGCGGACACAGGAATGTTGACATGTCCACGGGACACGGTGAGACACACACACAGAGACACAGAGAGAGACACACACACAGACAGAGAGACACACACACACACACACAGAGAGCACACAGACACACACACACAGAGAACACACAGCNGNCACAGAGACNCACAGAGAGACACAGAGACACACAGAAGACNCACAGAGAGACACACACACACAGACAGGCAGNCACAGAGATACACAGAGACACACACAGACACACACACACAATCAGAGAGAGAGAGAAAAACACNCACACNGAGAGACAGACAGACACACACAAGACACAGAGAGAGACACACACACATCAAGAGACACACAGAGACACACACACACNGAGAGACACAAGACACACACAGAGACACACACAGAGACACACACACACAGTGAGAGACACNCAGAGACACAGAGAGAGACACACAGACACAGAGACACAGNCAACACACACAGAGAGAGACAAAGACACACACAGACACACAGAGACACACACACAGACACACACAGAGACAGACAGACACACAGAGACACACACACACACACACACACTGAGACACACACACACACACNGAGACACACACACACACANGACACACACANACACACACACACAGAGACACACACACACACACATAGACACACACAGCACACACACACACACAGACACACACACAGAGAGAGACAGAGAGAGAGACACACATAGACACACACAGACACACACACAGAGACACATACATAGACACACACACACAGACACACAGACACCACACACAGAGACACACACAGAGNCACACACAGAGACACAACAGACACACACACACACAAGACACACACACACACAGACACACAGAGACACACACACACACANCATAGACACACACAAACACACAGAGACACACACACACACAGAGACACACACACACCGACATAGACACACACAAAACACACACACACACACAGACAGACACACAGAGACACACACACAGACACACACACACACACACAGAGACACACATAGACACACACAAGCACACAGACACACAGAGACACACACACAGAGACACACAGACACACACAGAGTACACACACAGAGACACACACATACACACACACAGACACACACACACACCGTTANCATAGACACACACAAACACACAGACACACACATACACACACACAGAGACACACAGACACAGACACCAGGAAGCTGAACCTGTGTGCGAGTGTGTGCGTGTAGCGAGTGTGTGTCTGCGTGAGTGTCTCCGTATGTGTGTCTGTGTCTGCGCGTGTGTGCGTGTGTCTGCGTGCGTGTGCGTGTGTCTGCGTGTCTGTGCGTGTCTGTGGTGCTGCGTCGTGTGTCTGTCATGTCTGTGCGTGTGTTCTGTGCGTGTGTGTCTGTGTGTCTGCGCGTATGTGTCTGCGCGTGTCTGTGTGTGTGTGTGTCTGTGCATGTCTGTGCGTGTGGCGTGTGTGTGTGTGTGTGTGTGTCTGTGTCTGTGTGTCTGCGCGTGTGTGTGTCTGCGTGTGTGTGTCTGTGTCTGCGTGAGTGTATCTGTGTGTGTCTGTGCGTGTGTCTGCGTGTGTGTGTTTCTGTGTGTCTGTGTGTCTATGTCTGCGTGAGTGTGTGTCTGCGTGCGTGTGTCTGTGTGCGTGTGTCTGTGTGTGTGTGTCTGTGTGTGTGTGTCTGTGTGTGTGTGTGTGTAGCCCGCTGCCCAGCCACGCATGCCTAAACAGCTTTTGTTCGGCCGGATCGAGGTAAACGGCGCGGCACGGGCTGGAGAAGAGATGGAGTGTGTGTACAGGAGGACGTGGAGCTGAGTGGACTTGCCGATGACCGGTACCAGCGGTGTCAAGATCGGCGTGTGGAGGAGGCTCGTGAAGGACGCTACTGGGCAGTTGGAGGCAGTCGCCCTCCAACAACAACGGAGGCGGAGGAGCGACGCTCACAACAACGAGCTGAGCGCCGGTGGCTAAAGCACAGCAAGTTGGCACAGTAGGGGCACAGGTGGCGCATCAGCCAGTCATCTCGGTCAGTCAGTCGACCCGTGGCACCTGCTGGGTCTGCCCGTGACCTCCTGCCAGCGGGCGTTCGACACTTCACGTGGCCTCAAGGTGCACTTGGCCTGGCACAAGCATCGTGGTGACGTCACGCCACTTAGTGGCGAATGGCGGTTGTTGTTGTTGTTGTTGTTGTGTGTGTGTCTGCGTGTGTCTGTGTGTTTGTGTGTCTGTGAGTGTGTGTGTCTGCGTGTGTGTGTGAGTGTCTGTGTGTGTGTCTGCGTGTCTGTGTGTCTGTGTGTGTCTGTGTGTGTGTGTGTCTGTGTGTGTGTCTGTGTGTGTGTGTCTGTGTGTGTGTCTGTGTCTGCGTGTGTGTGCGAGTGTCTGTGTGTCTGTGTGTGTGTGTCTGCGTGTGTGTGAGTGTGTGTGTGTGTCTGTGTGTGAGTGTGTGTCTGTGTGTGTGTGTGTGTGTCTGTGCGTGTGAGTGCGTGCACCTAGCCTGGCACCACCTGGCGAAGGGCTCAGTGCGAGCGGTGCCGCTGGCGTTGAGCGGCAGGGCGGCGTTGGCGTCGCCGCGGCGGTGAAAGCGAAACTTGTGGCCGCAGCAGCGAGACGAGCCGGGGAGCTGCTCCAGCAGGAAGCAGACCGAGTCGTGGCGCAGACCCAGCAGGCGCACCCCACACAGGCCTAGAGACACATAGACACACACACAGACACATAGACACAGTGACATAGACACACACACCGACGTAGACCCACAGGCGCACACACAGGCCTAGACACACACATAGACACACAGTGACACACACACATAGACACACACACACACAGACACACACACACACACACANAGTGGCGCAGACCCAGCGGCGCACACACAGGCCTAGAGACACATAGACACACACACACACATAGACACACACACATAGACACACACACAGAGTCGTGGCGCAGACCCAGCAGACGCACACCACACAGGCCTAGAGACACACACACAGTGACACACACACACATAGACACACACATAGACACACACACAGAGTCGTGGCGCAGACCCAGCAGGCGCACCCCACACAGGCCTAGAGACACACACACAGACATAGACACACACACACATAGACACACACACATAGACACACACACAGACACACACACCGAGTCGTGGCGCAGACCCAGCAGGCGCACCCCACACAGGCCTAGAGACACACACACAGTGACATAGACACACACACATAGACACACACACATAGACACACACACAGACACACACACCGAGTCGTGGCGCAGACCCAGCAGACGCACACCACACAGTAGACACACACATAGACACAGTGAGACACACACACACATAGACACACACACACACATAGACACAGTGACACACACACACCGAGTCGTGGCGCAGACCCAGCAGACGCACACCACACAGGCCTAGAGACACACACACAGTGACACACACACACACATAGACACACACACAGACACACACACAGAGTCGTGGCGCAGACCCAACAGGCGCACCCCACACAGTCCTAGACACACACACACAGTGACATAGACACACACACATAGACACACACACCGAGTCGTGGCGCAGACCCAGCAGGCGCACCCACACAGGCCTAGACACACACATAGACACAGACACACACATACACACACACATAGACACAGAGACATAGACACACACAGACACACATAGACACACACACCGAGTCGTGGCGCAGACCCAGCAGGCGCACCCACACAGTCCTAGAGACACACACATAGACACAGTGACACACACATAGACACACACACAGACACATAGACACACACACACACATAGACACAGTGACACACACATAGACACACACACCGAGTCGTGGCGCAGACCCAGCAGGCGCACCCACACAGGCCTAGAGACACATAGACACACACACACACATAGACACACACACATAGACACACACACATAGACACACACACACCGAGTCGTGGCGCAGACCCAGCAGGCGCACCCACACAGACCTAGAGACACACACATAGACACACACACACACATAGACACACAGTGACACACACACAGACACACACACATAGACACACACACCGAGTCGTGGCGCAGACCCAGCAGGCGCACCCACACAGGCCTAGACACACACATAGACACACACACACATAGACACACACACACNTACACACACACATAGACACACACACACATAGACACACACACAAGACACACACACACATAGACACACACACACATAGACACACACATAGACACACACACCGAGTCGTGGCGCAGACCCAGCAGGCGCACCCCACACAGGCCTAGAGACACATAGACACAGTGACATAGACACACACACATAGACACACACACATAGACACACACACATAGACACACACACATAGACACACACACACCGAGTCGTGGCGCAGACCCAACAGACGCACCCACACAGGCCTAGACACACATAGACACACACACATAGACACACAGACAGTGACACACACATAGACACACACACATAGACACACACACCGAGTCGTGGCGCAGACCCAGCAGGCGCACCCCACACAGGCCTAGACACACACACATAGACACACACACATAGACACACACACNTAGACACACACATAGACACACACACATAGACACAAACATAGACACACACACCGAGTCGTGCGCAGACCCAGCAGGCGCACCCACACAGGCCTAGACACACACAGACACACACACACACATAGACACACACACAGTAGACACACACATAGTGACACACACATAGACACACACACACATAGACACACAGACACACACACCGAGTCGTGGCGCAGACCCAGCAGGCGCACCCCACACAGGCCTAGAGACACACACACACACAGACACATAGAGACACACACACACNTAGACACACACACAGACACACACACATAGACACACACACCGAGTCGTGGCGCAGACCCAACAGACGCACCCCACACAGACCTAGACACACATAGACACACACACACACATAGACACACACACATAGACACACACACACGAGTCGTGGCGCAGACCCAGCAGGCGCACCCACACAGACAGACACACAGACACAGTGACATAGACACACACACAGACACATAGACACACACACATAGACACACACATAGACACACACACATAGTGACACACACATAGACACACACACCGAGTCGTGGCGCAGACCCAGCAGGCGCACCCACACAGGCCTAGACACACACATAGACACACACACACACATAGACACACAGACACACACACACAGTGACACACACAGTNACACACACACAGACACACAGACACACACACAGACAGTCTCACACACACACNGACACACACATAGACACACACACACACACCGAGTCGTGGCGCAGACCCAGCAGACGCACCCCACACAGGCCTAGACACACACATAGACACACACACACATAGACACACACACACACATAGACACACACACACACACATAGACACACACACACACACACATAGACACACACACAGTGACACACACAGTACACACACATAGACACACACACACACATAGACACACACACATAGACACACACACACAGTGACACACACACAGACACACCGAGTCGTGGCGCAGACCCAGCAGGCGCACCCACACAGTCCTAGACACACACATCNCATNACAAGTGACACACACACATAGACACACACATAGACACACACATAGACACACACACACACATAGACACACACACATGCACACACACATAGTGACACACACACAGACACACCGAGTCGTGGCGCAGACCCACAGACGCACCCCACACAGGCCTAGACACACATAGACACACACATAGACACACACACACACATAGACACACACACACACATAGACACACACACATAGTGACACACACACAGACACACCGAGTCGTGGCGCAGACCCAGCAGACGCACCCCACACAGGCCTAGACACACAGACACACACAGACACACAGACACACACACACAGTGACACACACACAGACACACACACAGTACACCACACACACACACACACATAGACACACACACACATAGTGACACACACATAGAACACACATAGACACACACATAGACACACACACACACATAGACACACACACATAGACACACACACCGAGTCGTGGCGCAGACCCAGCAGACGCACCCCACACAGGCCTAGACACACACACACAGTGACACACACATAGACACACACACACAGACACACACACAGACACATAGACACACACACACACATAGACACACACACNTAGACACACACACATAGTGACACACACACAGACACACACACCGAGTCGTGGCGCAGACCCAGCAGGCGCACCCACACAGGCCTAGAGACACACACNTAGACACAGTGATAGACACACACACAGTGACACACACACAGACACACACAGACACACCGAGTCGTGGCGCAGACCCAGCAGACACACCCCACACAGACCTAGACACACACATAGACACACACACATAGACACACACACAGTGACACACACACAGTGACACACACACAGTGACACACACACATAGACACAGTGACATAGACACAGTGACATAGACACACAGACACACACACACAGTGACACACACAGACACACACCGAGTCGTGGCGCAGACCCAGCAGACGCACCCCACACAGACCTAGAGAGACACACATAGACACACATACAGTGACACACACATAGACACACACACACACAGTGACACACACACACACACCGAGTCGTGGCGCAGACCCAGCAGACGCACACCACACAGACCTAGAGACACACATAGACACACACACAGTGACACACACATACACACAGTGACACACACACACACACCGAGTCGTGGCGCAGACCCAGCAGACGCACACCACACAGACCTAGAGACACACATAGACACACACACAGTGNCACACACACACACACACACAGTGACACACACACACAGTGACACACACACACACACAGTGACACACAGACACACACAGACACACACACACACACAGACACACACGNCACGTGTCACATGGTTTACCGTCAAAGATGACCGGCCTCTGCCAAGACTTCTTCCTGAGCTGCAGAACCCCGTCAGTCACCGCCTTCCACGCTTCTGTGATGTCAACATCATCATCATCACCATCATCATCATCAACATCATCATCATCACCATCATCNCCATCATCATCATCACCATCATCAACATCATCACCATCCCGTCAGTCACCGCCTTCCACGCTTCTGTGATGTCAACATCATCAACATCATCAACATCATCATCACCATCACTACCNTCATCACCACCACCATCAACATCATCATCACCATCACCACTGCCATCATCATCACTGCCATCATCATCATCAACATCATCATCATCAACATCATCATCACCACCATCATCACCACCACCACCATCACCACCATCACCACCTCACCACCACCACCTCACCATCACCATCACCACCTCACCACCNTCACCATCACCATCACCACCTCACCACCACCATCATCACCACCATCAACCCACCNCCACCACCACCACCACCATCACCACCACCACCATCACTAACCACCACCACCATCACCACCACCGTCACCACCATCACCACCATCACCACCACCACCACCACTACCACACTACCACCACCACCACCGTCACCNCCCANCACCACCACCACCACCACCACACCACCACCATCACCACCATCACCACCATCACCACCACCACCATCNCCACCACCATCACCACCATCACCACCATCATCATCACCATCATCATCACCNCCATCATCAACATCATCACCATCCCGTCAGTCACCGCCTTCCACGCTTCTGTGATGTCAACATCATCAACATCATCAACATCATCATCACAATCACTACCATCATCACCACCATCAACATCATCATCACCATCACCACTGCCATCATCATCACTGCCATCATCATAATCAACATCATCATCATCAACATCATCATCAACATCATCATCACCACCATCACCACCATCACCACCATCACCACCACCACCATCACCACCATCACCATCAACATCATCAACACCATCACCACTGCCATCATCATCACTGCCATCATCATAATCAACATCATCATCATCAACATCATCATAATCAACATCATCATCATCAACATCATCATCATCAACATCATCATCACCACCATCATCACCACCATCACCACCATCACCACCACCACCATCACCACCATCACCATCAACATCATCAACACCATCACCACTGCCATCATCATCACTGCCATCATCATAATCAACATCATCATCATCAACATCATCATAATCAACATCATCATCATCAACATCATCATCATCAACATCATCATCACCACCATCATCACCACCATCACCACCATCACCACCACCACCATCACCACCATCACCATCAACATCATCAACACCATCACCACTGCCATCATCATCACTGCCATCATCATAATCAACATCATCATCATCAACATCATCATCATCATCATCATCATCAACATCATCACCATCACCNTCATCACCACCATCACCACCACCACCATCACCACCATCACGGCTGTAGTGACTGCACTTGTCACCGAGTCGCCATTGCGAGCAGCACGGGCTGCAGTAGCCAACGCTGGCGGTGGCTGGGTGAGCGTTGGGTGAGTGGTGGGTGAGCGTTGGGTGAGTGGTGGGTGAGCGTTGGGTGAGTGTTGGGTGAGCTTGGATGAGTGGGTGAGGTTGGGTGAGTGTTGGGTGAGTGTTTGGTGAGTGGTGGTTGAGCGTTGGGTGAGTGTGTGGTGAGCGTTGGGTGAGTGTTGGGTGAGTGTTGGGTGAGTGTTTGGTGAGTGGTTGAGGTTGGTGAGTGTTTGGTGAGTGGTGGGTGAGTGTAGGGACTCCCTCCCTCCCTCCCCCCCTACCCTCCTCCCCCCCTCCCCTTTCCTCCCTCCCCCTTTCCTCCCTCTCCTCCCCCCCCCTCCCTCCTCCTCCCCTCTCTCCTCCCTCCTCTCCACCCTCCTCCCCCCCTCCCTCCTTCCTCCCTTCCCTCCCCCTCCCCCTCCCTCCTCCCTCCCTTCCTCCTCCCTCCCTCTCTCCCCCCTCCTCCTCTCTCCCTCCCTCTCCTCCCTCCCCCCTTTCTCCTCTCCTCCCTCCCCTCTCTCTCTCCCCTCCCCCCTCCTCCCTCCCTCCCCCCTCCCTCCCTCCCCCTCCCCCTCCCTCCCCCTCCTCTCCTCCCTCTCCTCTTCCTCCTCCCTCCCTCCTCCCTCCCCTCCTCCTCCCCTCCCTCCCCTCCCTCCCTCCCTCCTCCCTCCCCTCTCCTCCCCTCTCCTCCCTTTCCTCCCTCTCTCCCCCTCTCCTCCCTCCCTCCCTCCCCCTCCCCTCCTCCTCCCCCTCCCTCCCCTCCCTCTCCTCCCTCCCTCCTCCCTCCCTCCATCCCTCCCCTCCCTCTCACCCTCTCCCCCTCCCTCCACTCCCTCCTCCCCTCCCTCTCCACCCTGCCTTCCGCCCCCCTCCCGCCCCCCCCCGCCCCCCCCAGCGTGTGAGGAGGGCACCGACGAGGAGTCGTGCAGCTCCCGCTGCTGCGCTGCTGCTGCGGCGCCAGGCTGCCGCCGAGCTGCAGGAGTCCCGCGGCGCCAGCGGCAGCGGCGGCTGAGGCAGCGGCGCCACCACCGCCGCCACCACCACCACCACCAGCTGCAGCAGCAGCAGCAGCTGCAGAGCGGCAAGCGGCGCCGGCCGCAGCACGAGCCGCGTCGTCACGACGACGGCTGCTACGACGACCATGACGACGATGACGATGATGACGGCTACGACGACGACGATGACGACGACGATGACGACAGCGACGACTGCGGAGACTTCGCTGCCGGTGGATCCCCGTGGGACTGTCCTCTTCCTCCGCTGCCACCAAACCACTCCCACCGCTGCCACCAACGCAGTTCCCACCGCTGCCACCAAACCAACAGCTCCCACCGCTGCCACCACCGGCCAACGGACACGGCCGCCGTGGGGTCACCGCCGCCGCCGGGGTCGCCCCCGGGGTCGTTGCCGGGGTCGGGGTCGTTGCCGGGGCGACCGCCCCCCCGGCGAGGCGGAGAAGCCGGGCCTCATCGTGGAGATCGCCAGCGACGACGGGTTCTTCGTGCGCTCGCGCTCCGTGCACGGTGCCTACGCTCACCCTACACTCACCCAGTGCTCACCCAGTGCTCACCCACCACTCACCCAGTGCTCACCCATCACTCACCCAGTGCTTACACTCACCCACACTCACCTCACCCCACTCACCCCACGCTCACCCAACGCTCACCCCGCTCACCCTACACTCACCCAAGCTCACCCTACACTCACCCAGTGTCCCCCGCTACCAGTGCTCACCCTACGCTCACCCAGTGCTCACCCTACGCTCACCCACTCACCCTACACTCACCCAACACTCACCCTACACTCACCCAACACTCACCAAACACTCACCCAACACTCACCCACCACTCACCCAGTGCTCACCCACCACTCACCCACCGCTCACCAACGCTCACCACCACTCACCAACAATCACCCACCACTCACCAACGCTCACCAACGCTCACCCTACACTCACCAACGCTCACCAAACACTCACCCAACACTCACCCAACCTCACCCAACCTCACCCAACGCTCACCCAACCTCACCCAACGCTCACCCAACGCTCACCCTGCTCACCCAACCTCACCCAACACTCACCCAACACTCACCCAGCANTCACCCAGCACTCACCCACCACTCGCCTCCGTGCGTAGGGGCGGCGACGGTCACCTGACCCCTCTCGCGACCATGTGTTCGCAACTCGGCCCCCGCCCACCTTCCAGATTCCTCGAGTTCCTTCTAGAATGTTCCCCAGAGTCCCCGGGACCAGGTGGCCGCCCTTAGCGCTCACCAACGCTCACCCAGCACTCGCCCAACACTCACTCAACGCTCACCCAACGCTCACCAACACTCACCCAACCTCACCCAACTCACCCAACCTCACCCAACGCTCACCCAACCTCACCCAACACTCGCCCAACACTCACCCAACGCTCACCCAACGCTCACCCAACGCTCACCCAACACTCACCCAACGCTCACCCACCACTCACCCACCGCTCACCCAACGCTCACCCAACGCTCACCCACCACTCACCAAACACTCACCCAACACTCACCCACCACTCACCCACCACTCACCCTACACTCACCCAGTGCTCACCCTACACTCACCCAACGCTCACCCACCACTCACCCAACGCTCCACCACCACTCACCACGCTCACCCAGCCACGCCAGCGTTGGCTACTACTGCAGCCCGTGCTGCTCGCAATGGCGACTGGTGACAAGTGCAGTCACTACAGCCGTGATGGTGGTGATGGTGGTGGTGTGATGGTGGTGATGATGGTGATGGTGGTGATGATGATGTTGATGATGATGATGTTGATGATGATGATGTTGATGATGATGATGTTGATTATGATGATGGCAGTGATGATGATGGCAGTGGTGATGGTGTTGATGATGTTGATGGTGATGGTGGTGATGGTGGTGGTGGTGATGGTGGTGATGGTGGTGATGATGGTGGTGATGATGATGTTGATGATGATGATGTTGATGATGATGATGTTGATTATGATGATGTTGATGATGATGATGTTGATTATGATGATGGCAGTGATGATGATGGCAGTGGTGATGGTGTTGATGATGTTGATGGTGATGGTGTGATGGTGGTGGTGGTGATGGTGGTGATGGTGGTGATGATGGTGGTGATGATGATGTTGATGATGATGATGTTGATGATGATGATGTTGATTATGATGATGTTGATGATGATGATGATTTGATTATGATGATGGCAGTGATGATGATGGCAGTGGTGATGGTGTTGATGATGTTGATGGTGATGGTGGTGATGGTGGTGGTGGTGATGGTGGTGATGGTGGTGATGGTGGTGATGATGATGTTGATGATGATGTTGATGATGATGATGTTGATTATGATGATGGCAGTGATGATGATGGCAGTGGTGATGGTGATGATGATGTTGATGGTGGTGATGATGGTAGTGATTGTGATGATGATGTTGATGATGTTGATGATGTTGACATCAAGAAGCGTGGAAGGCGGTGACTGACGGGATGGTGATGATGTTGATGATGGTGATNGTGGTGATGATGATGGTGATGATGATGGTGGTGATGGTGGTGATGGTGGTGGTGATGGTGGTNATNGTGGTGATNGTGATGGTGGTGTGGTGGTGGTGGTGGTGNGGTGGTGATGGTGGTGGTGGTGGTGTGGGGTGGTAGTGTGGTGGTGATGGTAGTGATGGTGGTGATGGTGGTGATGGTGGTGATGGGGTGATGGTGGTGGTGGTGGTGGTGGTAGTGATGGTGGTGATGGTGGTGATGGTGGTGGTGGTGATGGTGGTGATGACGGTGATGGTGGTGATGATGGTGGTGATGGTGGTGAGGTGATGGTGATGGTGATGAGGTGGTGATGGTGATGATGGTGGTGAGGTGGTNGTGGTGAGGTGGTGATGGTGGTGATGGTGGTGGTGGTGATGATGGTGGTGATGATGATGTTGATGATGATGATGTTGATGATGATGATGGCAGTGATGATGATGGCAGTGGTGATGGTGATGATGATGTTGATGGTGATGGTGGTGATGAATGGTAGTGATGGTGATGATGATGTTGATGATGTTGATGATGTTGACATCACAGAAGCGTGGAAGGCGGTGACTGACGGGATGGTGATGATGTTGATGATGGTGATGGATGATGATGGTGATGATTGATGGTGATGATGATGATGTTGATGATGGTGTGATGATGGTGATGATGATGATGTTGACATCACAGAAGCGTGGAAGGCGGTGACTGACGGGGTTCTGCAGCTCAGGAAGAAGTCTTGGCAGAGGCCGGTCATCTTTGACGGTTAAACCATGTGACACGTGACGTG
>WFAB01001798.1:12500-87557 GCA_018977245.1 Lethenteron camtschaticum | reverse complement strand
GAGGAGCTCAACCAGGGGACCTCATCCAGGAGACCTCATCCAGGAGACCTCGCAAGCAGAGGACTCAACCAGGAGACCTCATCCAGGAGACCTCGCAACCAGAGGAGCTCAACCAGGGGACCTCATCCAGGAGACCTCGCAACCAGAGGAGCTCAACCAGGGGACCTCATCCAGGAGACCTCATCCAGGAGACCTCGCAAGCAGAGGAGCTCAACCAGGAGACCTCATCCAGGAGACCTCGCAACCAGAGGAGCTCAACCAGGGGACCTCATCCAGGAGACCTCGCAACCAGAGGAGCTCAACCAGGGGACCTCATCCAGGAGACCTCATCCAGGAGACCTCGCAAGCAGAGGAGCTCAACCAGGAGACCTCATCCAGGAGACCTCGCAACCAGAGGAGCTCAACCAGGGGACCTCATCCAGGAGACCTCGCAACCAGAGGAGCTCAACCAGGGGACCTCATCCAGGAGACCTCACAACCAGAGGAGCTCAACCAGAGGAGCTCATCCAGGAGACCTCGCAACCAGAGGAGCTCAACCAGGGGAGCTCATCCAGGAGACCTCACAACCAGAGGAGCTCAACCAGGGGACCTCAACCAGGGAACCTCATCCAGGAGGCCTCATCCAGGAGACCTCAACCAGGGGACCTCACCCAGTGGTCTAACCAACGGGACTTTATCCAATGGTATCTGGTGAAGGAAGCCCCCACCCAAAGTGATTTCATCCAGAGAACCTCAACCGGGGCCCACGGGACCACATCCAGGGGTCTCACTCAGGGGCCTCATCCAGGGGTCTCACTCAGGGGGCCTCATCCAGGGGTCTCACTCAGGGGGCCTTCCTCAAGGGGGGAGGGGAGAAGGGGGCCTTGCCCAGGACCCGCCGAGAGCCATGAGCTGTGAGGTCGCGATGCTGATCGAGCAGGAGACGCCTCCTCCACGCGCCTCCTCGCCAGGTGCGTGGAGCAACCACGTGTACACACACAGAGCGTGTGTGTGTGTGTACACACAGAGTGTGTACACACACACACACCGCGTGTACCACCACGTGTACACACACAGCGTGTACACACACACAGCGTGTACACACACACAGCGTGTACCACCACGTGTACACACACACACAGAGTGTACCACCCCGTGTACACGCACAGCGTGTACACACACACACAGCATGTATACACATACACCGTGTACACACACACACAGCATGTATACACACACAGCGTGTACACACACAGCGTGTACACACACAGAGCGTGTACACACACAGAGCGTGTACACACACAGCGTGTACACACAGCGTGTGTACACACACACCGTGTACCACCACGTGTACACACACAGCGTGTACACACACACAGCATGTATACACATACACCGTGTACACACACACACAGCATGTATACACACACAGCATGTATACACATACACCGTGTACACACACACACAGCATGTATACACACACAGCATGTATACACATACACCGTGTACACACACACACAGCATGTATACACACACAGCGTGTACACACACAGCGTGTACACACACAGCGTGTACACACACAGCGTGTACACACACAGAGCGTGTACACACACAGCGTGTACACACAGCGTGTATACACACACACCGTGTACACACACACCGTGTACCACCACGTGTACACACACACACAGCGTGTACACGCACACAGCGTGTACCACCACGTGTACACACACACACCGTGTACACACACAGCGTGTACACACACAGCATACCACCACGTGTACACACATGTGTGGAGACACGGTGTCTCCACGTCTCCCTCGTGTCTCCACGTCTCCCAAATGTGTCCCCTCGTCTCCCAAGTGTCTCCAGATCTCCCAAGTGTCTCCACGTCTCCAAAGTGTGTCCCAACGTCTCCACGTGTGTCTCCGTGTCCCCCCTCCCCGTGTCTCCCCCTCGTGTCTCCCCTCGCGTGTCCAGGTGTCCCCGTGTGCGCTGGATGCTCCGCGCGCATCCACGGCCGCTTCTTGCTCCGCGCGGTGGACCTAGCCTGGCACCCGCGCTGTCTCCGCTGTGCGGAGTGCGGCGCGCGACTCACAGACACCTGCTACTCGCGAGACGGGAAGCTCTTCTGCCGAGACGACTTCTTCAGGTAGCGGGGAGACACGAGGGAGACACGTGGGGAGACACGGGGAGACACGGGGAGACACGTGGGGAGACAGGGGAGACGTGGGGAGACACGGGGGAGATGTGGGGAGACACGGGGGAGATGTGGGGAGACACGGGGAGACACGGGAGGCACGGGGAGACACGTGGGAGATGTGGGGAGACACGGGGAGACACGTGGGAGATGTGGGGAGACACGGGAGGCACGGGGAGACACGTGGAAGATGTGGGGAGACACGGGGAGACACGGGGAGACACGTGGGAGACGTGGGGAGACACGGAGAGACACGGGGAGACACGTGGGAGATGTGGGGAGACACGGGGAGACACGGGGAGACACGTGGGAGACGTGGGGAGACACGGAGAGACACGGGAGACACGTGGGAGATGTGGGGAGACACGGGAGGCACGGGGAGACACGTGGGAGATGTGGGGAGACACGGGGAGACACGGGGAGACACGGGGAGACACGTGGGAGACGTGGGGAGACACGGAGAGACACGGGGAGACACGTGGGAGACGTGGGGAGACGTGGGTAAACACGGGGAGACACGGGGAGACACGTGGGAGACGTGGGGAGACAAGGGAGACACGGGGAGACACGTGGGAGACGTGGGGAGACACGGGGAAACACGGGGGAGACACGGGGGAGATGTGGAGAAACACGGGGAGACACTGGGGAGACGTGGGGAGACACGTGTGGAGACACGGGAGAGATGTGTGGAGACACGGGGAGACACGGGGGAGACGTGGGGAGGCACGGGGAGACACGGGGGAGACGTGGGGAAACACGGGGGAGATACGGGGGTGACACGTGGGGAGACACGGGGAGACACGGGGAGATGTGGGGAGATGTGGGGAGACGTGGGGACACGGGGGAGACCCGGGGGACAAGGGGAGACACAGGGGAGACACGGGGGAGACACGGGGGAGATGGGGAGACGGGGGGACACGGGGGAGACGTGGGGGAGACACGGGGGAGACACGGGGAGACACTGAGAGACACGGGGAGACACAGGGGAGACACTGGGAGACAGGGGAGACACGGGGGAAACGTGGGGAGACACGGGGAGACACGGGGGGAACTGGGGAGACACGGGAGCTGGGGGAGACACATGGAGACACGGGGAGACACGGGGAATGGGGAGACACGGAGAGACACGGGAGACACTGGGGAGACACGGGGAGAACGGGGAGACACGGGGAGACACGGGAGACAGAGGAGACACGGGGAGACGGGGAGACGTGGGGAGAGACACGGGGAGACACGGGGGGGAGAACGGGGGAACGGGGAGACACGGAACACGGGGGGGGAGACACGGGGGAGACACGGGGAGACACGGGGGAGAGTGAGGAGACACGGGGAGACACGGGGGGCACGGGGAGACACGGGGAGACGTGAGGAGACACGGGGAGACGTGAGGAGACGGGGAGACACGGGGAGACGTGAGGAGACACAGACCGGGGAGACGTGAGGAGACACGGGGGACACGGGGAGACACGGGGAGACGTGAGGAGACACAGGGAGACACGGGGAGACACGGGGAGACACGGGGGAGACGTGAGGAGACACGGGGAGACACGGGGGGACACTGGGGAGACACGGGGGAGACGTGAGGAGACACGGGGAGACACGGGGAGACGTGAGGAGACACGGGAGACACGGGGAGACACGGGGAGACACGGGGGAGACGTGAGGAGACACGGGGAGACACGGAGACGTGAGGAGACACGGGGAGACACGGGGGAGACGTGAGGAGACACGGGGAGACACGGGGGAGACACGGGGAGACACGGGAGACACGGGGGATGTGACTAGACACAGGGAGACACGGGGAGACACAGGGAGACACGGGGAGACACGGGGAGACACGGGGAGACACGGGGGTACACGTGGGAGAGACACGTGGGACACGTGTTGAATGTTAGGATGTGAAACGACAACGTTGCATCATCACCGCCGTGAGCAGTAGCCAGCATCAATCCGCTGCTGGATGAACGCCTCGCCACTCCACGTCAGCAGACAGATCTTCCTCGCTCCGTCCCGCGGGCATGGAGGTGCCACGGCACCGACTCCTCCGACTCTGGCTGTCGCCTGATGATGCCGGTTGCAATTTGCCGGCGGAATGTCGTAAGCGCATTGCTGAGAGTCGTGGGTTTACTCTCCAGCGCGCCGCCGGTGTTGCTGTACGATTAACGAATTATACTAATAGGGGTTTTCCCCTTTTTTCTGGCAACAAAACGGACACCTTTTGCAATGAATCATGTCTACATTAACCACAATACTTGCAGTCAAATGCAAAGAAAAAACAATACTCTGATAATTATGCATTGTCTTTGAAACTGATTGGTCCACACCAGAGACAGCTTTCTTTAGAGCCTAGTCTCATATGGTGTTCGACCAGATGACGCCAAAAGGCGCACGAAAAAATAAAAAAGGGGAAAAACCCTATTAGTATATTTTGGTACTGACAAAAGAGGTCCCATGATGATTAACGAATTGGCAAGGGTTTGTTTAGGTGGCAAACCTTAATAACACTGGTCAACAACAAAAAAACATTGTTTTCTGGCCTGGACTTTTGCAGCTGTTTTAGACTAATTTCAGGGTGCTGATTCCAAATCTGAGCTCAGATTTGCTCTATCACATCTCATTTTAAATCCTTTATATTAAGTTCGCTTGCTTGCTTAGGACCGTGCAAATCTTTCGGTCGTTTTTTAACCCACTTCCCGTGATCCAATCGAGCTGACATTTTCCACACAGACTCGTTGTGCTTGACAATTAATGTTCGTGAACATTTTTTCCAAAATTTTACACTTTTTAGGACAAAAACATTATATTTAATTACCAATTGCTTAATGGTGCAATGCAATCGTTTGACCCATAGGTGGCAGCCATCTCAAGCCAGAGGACGAGAGGACTCTAGCCGCTACGCATATAAAGGATTTATAGTGAAAAACTTTGTTTTTATGGGTTATACTTATTATGCTATCGGCATACCCCATTTCATTGATTTTACCCGAAATTAACTCTGTCACTTATGATTGCAAGTTGTTGCGAGTCAGTGACTGCTTTACAGTTAAAATATGATGCTGTATTTTTAGGATAGTGTGTTTATAATATAATTTTATGTAGATATCCACATTTTATTTAATATTTTTCTTCTGCAGTTTTTATTGCAAATGCAATATTTGATATCTCAAAAACCTGATGTGATAGACAAAAACTGATGCCAGATTTGGAATCAGCATCCCAAACTCAACCGTTGGATGACCTTGTGCCAGAAAAAGTGTGTCGACCAGTGTAGTTGGTTGTGTCGGGTGGTGGCGGGTTCAACGACACGTTCATATTTACGCGATCTCACCTTCTTGTTAAACTGTTCTTAGACAATTAATCTGCAAACAAAAACAACATTGTACCAGGTGAGGCCCCAAGTGAGCTGTGTAGCTCTTTTTTTCAGAAGCGACCTCACCATCACAAATGACAGCCCTACAAAGGCTGGCTTGTCATCATCAGCATCATCGTGTGGGGCATTTATAGCCGCGAACTTGGAGGACCCGGAGAAAAATCCACGCGACCACGGGGAGAGAGACACGCAAACTCGAAATATACAGCAGCAGGCGTCAGGGATCGAACCCACGAACTCCTGCACACCAGGCGAGGTAGTTAACATCTCCTAGCCACCGTGATGATGATGAGAGAGACACGCAGACTCCAAATATACACAGCAGGCGTCAGGGTCGGGATCGAACCCACGACCTCCTGTATACCAGGAGAGGTAGTTAACATCTCCTAGCCACCGTGATGATGATGAGAGAGAGACACGCAAACTCCAAATATACAGCAACAGGCGTCAGCGTGGGGATCGAACCCACGAACTCCTGCACACCAGGCGAGGTAGTCAACATCTCCTAGCCACCGTGATGATGATGAGAGAGAGAGACACGCAAACTCCAAATATACAGCAGCAGGCGTCAGGGTGGGGATCGAACCCACGACTCCTGTATACCAGGCGAGGTAGTCAACATCTCCAAGCCACCGTGATGATGATGAGAGAGAGAGACACGCAAACTCCAAATATACAGCAACAGGCGTCAGGGTAGGGATCGAACCCACAACCTTCCTGTATACCAGGCGAGGTCGTTAACATCTCCTAGCCACCGTGGTGATGATGATGAGAGAGAGACATGCAAACTCCACCTATACAACAGCAGGTGTCAGGGTCGGGATCGCACCCAGGACTTCCTGCACACCTGGCAAGGTAGTTAACATCTCATGGCCACCGTGATGCCCCGGGCTATGCTCCCGCACCTCTGATTAGCACGGTGGCTTCGTACGGTGCGAAAGAAGTTCAACATGTATACAGACAGGACACGTGTTCCGCTGTGTGTGTCTCTCTCTCAGCGTCAGCTCCCAGCAGTGCCTCCTCATCCGCACGCTCCACCACGCTCGTGCCGGGTCTTGTTCCCGATGTTCTTACCCCAGAGGTGGTGGGCTGTGTGTGTGTGGGGTGGTGGTGGTATTCTCACTCTTTGTGTATTGGCACGCGGTGGGGGGGGTGACCGCACGCTAAGAGGCCGAACTCAAGGCCACCAGGCAGTGCCGGATTATCCTCGTAACACAGGTAGCTACAACATATGTAGTAGCTACTATATATGTTCTAGCTACTACACGTGCATATGTTATACACATGTGGTAGTAGCTGCTACACGCGCTAGTAGCCGCTACCACATCTCCCCCCCCACTGCCCCCCCCCCACTGCCCCTCCCCCTCTGCTCCCCCCCCTCCCCCCTCCACGTCTCCCCCTCCACGTCCCCCCCACGTCCCCCCCCCCGCGTCTCCCCCGCCCCTACGTCCCCCCTCCACGTCTCCACCCCCCACTCTCCCCCCCTCTCCCCACCACGTCCCCCCCCTCTGCCCCCCCCCCCCCCCCAGGCGGTTCGGCACCCGCTGCTGCGGCTGCTCCCAGGGCATCGCCCCGGGCGAGTCGGTGCGGCGCGCGCGCGAGCGCCTCTTCCACGCGCGCTGCTTCGCGTGCGCCGCGTGCGCGCGGAGCCTCGTCACGGGGGATCGGTTCCTGCTGCTGCCAGACGCGCGCCTCGTCTGCCTGGCTCACCTGCCCCGCCTGCTGCTCAACAACAACTACAACAACTACAACAACTACAAGCTGCTCACCACGGGACGGCGGGAGGCACCGCGCAGCGCCAACACGCGGAGAGCGGTGGTGCTCATCGCGACCCTGCAGCCACTCGCTCACCACCCTCACCACCCTCACCCCACGCCCCCACCTCCCTCACCCCTCGCCCCACCTCTCTCACACTCTCACCCACTCACCCACACTCTCCCCCACCCTCTCACCCGCTCACCACCTCACCACCTCTCACCGCTCACCACCCTCACCACCCTCACCTCCCTCACCACCCTCACACCCCAGCTTGGTGTACCGTGCCATACTCTAACCGTACCGTGCCGTACCTTTCCATACAATAACCGTGCCGTAACCGTGCCATACATAACCGTACCGTGCCGTAACCGTGCCGTACATAACCGTGCCGTAACCGTGCCGTACATTACCGTACATTACCGTGCCGTACATTACCGTACATTACCGTGCCGTAACCGTGCCGTACATTACCGTGCCGTAACCGTGTCGTACATAACCGTAACCGTGCCGTAACCGTGCCGTGCCGTAACCGTGCTGCGCAGACCCGACGGGCACCGCGGAGGGTCCGACCAAGCGACCCCGCACCACGATCTGCGCGCGGCAGCTCGAGGCGCTGCGCGGGGCCTACAAAGCGACGCCCAAACCCCCTCGCCACGTGCGGGAGCGACTCGCCAGCGAGACCGGCCTCGACATGCGGGTGGTGCAGGTGGGTGAGTGGGTGGGTGGGTGGGTGAGTGGGTGGGTGGTGTGAGTGGGTGGGTGAGTGGGTGGGTGGGGTGGTGAGTGGGTGGGTGAGTGGGTGGGTGGGGAGTGAGTGGTGGGTGAGTGGGTGGGTGGGTGGGTGAGTGGGTGGTGGGTGGGTGAGTGAGTGAGTGAGTGGGTGGGTGGNTGAGTGGGTGGGTGGGTGGGTGAGTGAGTGGGTGGGTGGGTGAGTGGTGGGTGGGTGGTGAGTGGGTGGGTGGGTGGGTGAGTGGGTGGGTGGGTGGGTGAGTGAGTGAGTGGGTGGGTGAGTGAGTGGTGGGTGGGTGAGTGGTGGGTGGTGTGAGTGGGTGGGTGGGTGAGTGAGTGGGTGGTGGGTGAGTGGGTGGGTGGGTGGGTGGGTGGGTGGGTGGGTGGGTGGGTGGGTGAGTGGGTGGGTGGGTGGTGGTGGGTGGGTGGGTGAGTGGGTGGGTGGGTGGGTGGGTGGTGGGTGGTGGGTGAGTGGGTGGGTGGGTGGGGGTGGGTGAGTGGTGGGTGGGTGGTGAGTGGGTGGGTGGGTGGTGAGTGGGTGGGTGGGTGGTGAGTGGGTGAGTGGGTGGGTGGGTGGGTGAGTGAGTGGTGAGTGAGTGGGTGGGTGAGTGAGTGAGTGGGTGAGCGCGTGGGTGAGTGAGCGGGTAAGCGAGTGAGTGGGTGAATGAGTGAGTGGGTGGTGGGTGAGTGGGTGCGTGAGTTGGTGGTGAATGAGTGGGTGAGTGGGTGGGTGAATTAGTGAGTGGGTGAGTTGGTAGGTGGGTGGTGAGTGAGTGTGGGTGGGTGGGTAATTAGTAGGTGGGTGAATAAATGGGTGAATGGGTGAGTGATTGAGTGGGTGGGTGGGTGAGTGAGTGGGTGAGTTGGTAGGTGGGTGGTGAGTGAGTAGGTTTGGTGAATTAGTGGGTGGGTGGGTGAATGAATGAGTGAATGGGTGAGTGATTGGGTGGGTGGGTGGGTGAGTGAGTTGGTGAGTTGCTAGGTGGGTGGTGAGTGAGTAGGTTTGGTGAATTAGTGGGTGGATGGGTGAATGAATGGGTGAATGGGTGAGTGATTGAGTGGATTGGTGAGTGAGTGTGTGAGTGGGTGAATCAGTGGGTAAGGGGGGTACCAGTGAGTGGTTGTGCAGGTGGTTGTGCGGGCGATAGGGAGTCTGTGGCTGGTGGTGAATGAATGGGTGAATGGGTGAGTGATTGACTGGCTGGGTGAGTCAGTGGGTGAGTGTGTGGTGGGTGAGTCAGTGGGTGAGTGAGTGTGCGGGTGAGTATACAGGCGATAGGGAGTCTGTGTGCGAGTGTTCCGCCGAGCCCCGTGTGTGTGTGCACGCGCCCAGGTCTGGTTTCAGAACCGCCGCGCCAAGGAGAAGCGACTCAAGAAGGACGTGGGCCGGGACGGTGGGGTCCGTCGGTCGCCGCCCCGGGCTCCGGCCGCGCGGGGAGGGGTCGATCCCGCACCCCGAGGCCCCACCAGGAGGCGAACCCCGGCAAGGGTGTCCACAGGGACCCACCGCCACCGATTGCAGCCACCACCTGGGGGTGAGCGCTGGCGGGCTCCGGATTTTATGACGGTTTGCTGAGTTGTCGCGGCGCGTCGATTTACGACGCCCAAAATTTGATTTACGACGCCCAAAATTCGATTTACGACGCCCAAAATCCGATTTACGACGCCCAAATTCGATTTACGACACCCAAAAATCTATTTACGGTGCCCAAAATTCGATTTACGACGACCAAAACTCGATTTGCGACGTCCAAAAGTAGATTTACGACGCCCACAATTCGATTTACGACGCAAAAATTTGATTTGCGCCACCCACAATTCGATTTACGATGTCCAAAATTCGATTTACGCCGTCCAAAATTCGATTTACGCCGCCCAAAATTCGATTTGCGACGCCCAAAATTCGATTTACGCGACCCACAATGCGATTTACGACGCCCAAAATCCAATTTACGCCAAAAATTCGATTTACGTCGCGTTTTGAACAGAGTCGGCCATCGTGTTCCGCCGTGACTTGGCCTGGGACCTTCCAATATTCTCGAGGGGGTTTGTGCGTCGATGTTTACCGACGAACCCTGTTGGATATTGCCGATGAAAGGGAGGGAAAACAACACACACGCACACCGGGCTGCTTGTGTTGCGATCGAAACGTCGCGATCTGATTTTTTTGCTACCTACGTGACTTTACCGAAAGAACCAAAGAGTTTTTAAAAGACGATATTTTAATTTTACCTGGTAAGCCTCCACTCGCTGTGCAGTCTTTTTCAAGCCCTGATAATAAATATTTAAAATAATTTTTTTAAAACTCGCTTTAATGAAATGTACCGTACGAGTAATGGCAGAACTCCACGACTCCAGGAAGTGGCCCCGAAGCTTGCCATAACGTAAGTTGAGCGTGGACAATTAGAGCCAAGCCGAAACATAACATATAAAAAAGATGGTTTAAAATGTTTTGTATTTTAATGATAGAATATAGTATGACGTAAGTATACCAAGTTTGCAGTCGATATCACATTGTGAAGTGGGTTAAAATTGAGTTATAAGATTTGAGGATACGACAACAACAACAGACAGAGTGAGTTAAATAAAAGCGTGTAAAAATAATGTTTAAAAAATTTTTATTTTTATTTTTAATGATAGAATATAGTATTGCCATCAGTATGACATAAGTATACGAAGTTTGCAGTCGATACCACATTGGTAAGTGGGTAGAAATTGAGTTACAAGATTTGATAAAAGCGTGTAAAATAGGATTAGGTTGACCCTTTCTGGCAATGAAACAGGTGTTAAGATGTTCATACATCAAACGGGGGGGGGGGGGGGGAGACTCACCGGGCATCACGTCTGCATTAACCACACGTACTTGTGGTGAACATAGTAGTGTAGTGTGTAGTGTATAGTGTAGTGTATAGTGTAGTGTGTAGTGTAGTGTATAGTGTAGTGTGTAGTGTAGTGTATAGTGTAGTGTGTAGTGTGTAGTGTATAGTGTGTAGTGTAGTGTGTAGTGTATGTGTGTTGTAGTGTGTAGTGTAGTGTGTAGTGTAGTGTGTTGTAGTGTATAGTGTAGTGTGTAGTGTAGTGTATAGTGTAGTGTATTGTAGTGTATAGTGTTGTGTATAGTGACGTGTATAGTAGTGTTGTGTATAGTGTAGTGTATAGTCCTGTATAGTAGTTTACAGTCGTGTATAGTGGTGTAGTGTATAGTAGTATAGTGTGTAGTGTATAGTGTAGTGTATAGTAGTGTAGTATATAATAGTACAGTGTATAGTGGAGTGTGTTGTAGTGTATAGTAGCTTAGTGTGTGCAGTAGTGTAGTGTATAGTGTAGTGTATAGTAGTGTAGTGTATAGTAGTGTATAGTGTATAGTATATAATAGTGTAGTGTATAGTAGTGTATAGTAGTGTATAGTGTAGTATATAGTAGTGTATAGTAGTATATAGTAGTGTAGTATATAATAGTGTAGTGTATAGTAGTGTATAGTGTAGTGTATAGTATTGTAGTATATAGTAGTGTAGTGTATAGTTTAGTGTATAGTAGTGTCGTGTATAGTAGTATATAGTAGTGTATAGTGTAGTGTAAAGTAGTGTGTAGTGTGTAGTGTATAGTGTAGTGTATAGTAGTGTATAGTGTAGTGTATAGTAGTATATAGTAGTGTATAGTGTAGTGTATAGTAGTGCATAGTGTAGTGTATAGTGGAGTGTATAGTAGTGTATAGTGGAGTGTATAGTAGTGTATAGTGTAGTGTATAGTGGAGTGTATAGTAGTATATATTAGTATATAGTAGTGTATATAGTAGTGTATAGTAATGTGTAGTGTATAGTGTAGTGTATAGTAGTGTGTAGTGTATAGTGTAGTGTATAGTAGTGTATAGTAGTGTATAGTAGTGTATAGTAGTGTATAATAGTGCAGTGTATAGTGACGCGAGGCTGTAACAGTTCGAGACTTTTGGTGGCTGAAGCAGATTCTGAGTGACGCTGCTGCTGCTGCTGCTGGGTCGGGTTCTATCGTGAGCTTCAGTACGAGGCGAGATTCGGGAGGCGATGTGTGGTGGTGGTGGTGCTGGTGGGGAACCAGTGGTGTAGGCGCGATGGCAAAGGCAGGCGATGTTATCATTTGTCCTCCTGGCGAAAGAGATTCCGATGAAGAGCCCGGCGAAGCGGTGACGACGACGATGAGGTTTGGACAACGACGGTGTTGACGGTGTTGGTGGTGTTGATGGTGTTGACGGTGTTGACGGTGGTGACGGTGTTGGTGGTGTTGACGGTGTTGATGGTGTTGATGGTGTTGATGGTGTTGACGGTGTTGATGGTGTTGATGGTGTTGACGGTGTTGATGGTGTTGACGGTGTTGATGGTGGTGGCGGTGTTGATGGTGTTGATGGTGTTGATGGTGTTGACGGTGTTGACGGTGTTGACGGTGTTGACGGTGTTGACGGTGGTGATGGTGTTGACGGTGTTGGTGGTGTTGATGGTGTTGACGGTGTTGATGGTGTTGATGGTGTTGATGGTGTTGACGGTGTTGATGGTGTTGACGGTGTTGATGGTGGTGGCGGTGTTGATGGTGTTGATGGTGTTGATGGTGTTGATGGTGTTGACGGTGGTGGCGGTGTTGATGGTGTTGATGGTGATGGTGTTGATGGTGTTGACGGTGTTGACGGTGTTGATGGTGTTGACGGTGTTGATGGTGTTGATGGTGATGGTGTTGATGGTGTTGATGGTGTTGACGGTGGTGACGGTGTTGACGGCGTTGACGGTGTTGACGGTGTTGACGGTGTTGATGGTGTTGACGGTGGTGACGGTGTTGACGGCGTTGACGGTGTTGACGGTGTTGACGGTGTTGATGGTGTTGACGGTGTTGATGGTGTTGACGGTGTTGATGGTGGTGGCGGTGTTGATGGTGTTGATGGTGTTGATGGTGTTGACGGTGTTGACGGTGTTGACGGTGTTGACGGTGGTGATGGTGGTGATGGTGTTGATGGTGGTGGCGGTGTTGATGGTGGTGACGGTGTTGATGGTGGTGGCGGTGATGATGGTGTTGATGGTGTTGACGGTGTTGACGGTGGTGACGGTGTTGACGGTGTGATGGTGTTGACGGTGTTGACGGTGGTGATGGTGTTGATGGTGTTGACGGTGTTGATGGTGTTGACTGTGGTGACGGTGTTGACGGTGTTGATGGTGTTGACGGTGTTGACGGTGTTGACTGTGGTGACGGTGTTGACGGTGTTGATGGTGTTGACGGTGTTGACGGTGTTGACTGTGGTGACGGTGTTGATGGTGTTGACGGTGTTGACTGTGGTGACGGTGTTGACGGTGTTGATGGTGTTGACGGTGTTGACGGTGTTGACTGTGGTGACGGTGTTGATGGTGTTGATGGTGTTGACGGTGTTGACGGTGGTGACGGTGTTGACGGTTGTGGCGGTGTTGATGGTGTTGACGGCGTTGACGGTGTTGACGGTGTTGACAGTGTTGACGGTGGTGGTGGCGATGTCTCCACAGGACTGGCCCAGCTGCCCTCCGAGGTAGTGCTGTATGGAGGAGCCACTGGGCCTCCTGCCTCCCGGTCCCCTGGTTCGAGATGGACACGGGGATTGCGCTCTACTGAGCGGGGTGCGGGTCTCGGGGTCCGTCAGTCTGGGACGGAGGCCCTGCTAGGGATGGTATCTCCTTGGTCCAGGGAAACAGGGAACGCAACCCTGGCTGTGAGCGAGAATCGAACTCGGGTCCGCCGCTTTTGTAACCGCCACACCACCGCTCCCCAAACACACAAAAACAAAGATGCCCCCGTGTAGCCTCAACAGACTGTCGGGGCAAGTGCTGTTAGCGAGCACCACACAAAGACAAAGATGCCCCGGTAGCCTCAACAGACTGTTGGGGCAAGTGCTGTTAGCTAGCACCTACACACAAAGACAAAGACCCCCGTGTAGCCTTAACAGACTGTTGGGGCAAGTGCTGTTAGCGAGCACCTATGAAGGCCGGCACGGCACACGAGGGGGTGGGTGGCCAGCATCACTCCCGGCCGCTTTTGTCTCCCGAATCGCGATGTTTACACATCGCACCAGGTACACATTTTGAGGCTGAGTCGACCTAGGGGAGGCCCAGGATCGGTTCAGATTAATCGTCACCGGCGTTGGCCCTGAGTGGGAATCGAACTCGGATTGCCGCGTTCATAGCGCAGCGTAGCGCTAACCCTTACACTACCACTGCTCACACACTCACACTTTGAAACAAACACACACACACACATGCGCACACACGCACACACGCGCACACGCGCACACACACGCGCGCACACGCACACACACGCGCACACGCACACACACGCGCGCACATGCACACACACGCGCACACACACACGCGCGCACACGCACATACACGCACACACACACACTTCCAGAACGAGACCGACTCATTTCACCTCTCAGAGGATCACTCCTGTGAGCTTTGCGTGGAGGGGCTGCAAACAGAAAACTCAGCAGGGGCACGGCGCAGTGAGTGTTAAACTTTAAACATGTTAAGCGCTAAATAGTCATTAAGATAAACAAACATTATACAACTTTTTTATTATTATTTTACCAGGTAAGACCCACTGTGCTGTGTATAGCGACGTTTCAGAACCGGCCTGAAGATCACAAATAATCGCTTAACGAAGGGGGCTTATCATCGCGTGGAATATTTATAGCAGCCAAAAGACTCGTGATGTTGCTTCTAAATTTGGAGGAAAAACCGAAAAAAAATCCACGCGACACGCAAACTACAAATGTGTCGGCCTCGGGTCGGGATCGAACCCATGACCTCCTGTATACCAGGCGAAGTAGTAAACATCTCACCAATGATGTTGATGGTGGCTGGATGATAACCACCTTACCCCAATGGTTGGCCGCGTTTATCAAAAAGATCCAGCGAGTGTGGCAGAGAATACGTGCGCGTGCGTGTGAGTGTGTTGGAAACATTCAGGCTGGCCTGCCTACGATCCATCCTGGGTTTAACCAGGCTGGATTGTGTGAGGAGCTCACAAGTCCTTGAAAGATCTGGGCAAAGTCCCATCGGCGAGTTCCTCCGGCAGGCAAGGCTGCGTTGGCTGGGTCATGTAACCCGCATGCCCAGCTACCGCATGCCGAAACAGCTTTTGTTCGGCCGGATCGAGGGGGCTAAACGGGCGTGGCACGGGCTAGAGAAGAGATGGAGTGATGTGGTACAGGAGGACGTGGAGCTGAGTGGACTTGCCGATGACTGGTACCAGCGGTGTCAAAATGGGCCTCAGTGGAGGAGGCTCGTGAAGGACGCTACTGGGCAGTTGGAGGCAGTCGCCCTCCAACAACAACGGAGGGCGGAGGAGCGACGCTCACAACAACGAGTGGAGCGCCGGGTGGCTAAAGCACAGCAAGTTGGTACAGTAGGGGGCACAGGTGGTGCATCAGCCAGTTCATCTCGGTCATCTCGGTCAGTCGACCCGTGGCACCTGCTGGGTCTGCCCCGTGACCTCCTGCCAGCGGGCGTTCGACACTTCACGTGGCCTCAAGGTGCACATGGCCTGGCACAAGCGTCGTGGTGACGTCACCGCCACTTAGTGGCCAATGGCGGTTGTTGTTGTACATGTGAAAGACACGTGTTGGTTGTGCGTACATTTGGTAGATGTGCATACGTCACAGGCCGCACTATGAACCCTGCCACCCGAGTTTCATTCCCGGTGACGAATATCTGAACGGTTCGTGGGCCTCACTTAGGGCCGTCCATAAATGACGTCACGCGATTTTGGATAATTTTTCACCCCCCCCCCCCCTCGTCACACGGCGTCACAAAAAGTCAGACCCCCCCCTTCAAATATGACGTCACAAAGCTCTGCCCCCCAAAAAAATATAAAACATGCTTCAAATCGCTTTAAACTATTGTCATTGTAGTGCGTATTTAATGTGGCGCTGCACTCTGATGTTGTAGGAGAAAACATCAAAAAGTCTATTTAACTAAGTAGAACGTGTTGTCTGTATTTATTTAAAGTTGCGCATTTTGATGTGACGTCACATTTCTCAAACCCTCCCTCCCCCCTCGTCACACATCGTCACAAATGTCTGACCCCCCCCCGTCCCCTAGGTGCGTGACGTCATTTATGGACGGCCCCTTTAGGTCGATTCGGCCTTTAAACCAGTGGATGTTCAATTAAATTATTTGAATATAGATATATCTATTTGTAACCAGGTTAATTATATCTTGACTTAAAAATTTCGTGACGTGCAGGAATGCATATTCTTCGGGTCTTTCGGTAAAGCCACGTAGATAGAAAAATAACAAAAAAATAAAAAGATCACGACGATTCGCACGCAACACAAGCAATTGTCGTCAGGTGAAAAAACTCCTGCTGAGGCGAAACGTCGTGATTTTTATTTATTTATTTTTCTATATACGTGGCTTTACGGAAAGACCCAAAGAGAATGCAGGTTAATTGTTTTTGTTTTAATTTATTATTTAAATCGTTTGAATATTTGTGCTATTTTTTATTTTTGTATTGTCAAAATGTGATACAGATGTCCATTGTTAGGTGTTGAAGTAGAGTTGGAACGACAGTCCGAAACACACAACCCTCATTTTTTTTATATTGAATCAATGGGAAAAGACGTTCCGGTTTATGGCTATCAACAACAAGGCAACTCCTATGACTAATTGGGAATGGGACGCACGCGTAGGATTGATCACCCTGTCACTGGCCGCCTTTGGGGAGGTGTATAGTGTGAAAGGCCGAAACACCCTAGGAACCAAAGGTTCACTACTGACGATGCGCTCCTTAAAATTCACCAGGCTCACTGTTCATGAACTCTTGGAAGTGCTTGCACAAAGGATAGTAACATCTCATCCTGTGTTCTTGGAATCTTACGAGGTATTACCTGCATTCAAAGGTTGGTTTACCTTTTCGCCGGCCTTACACATTAGCCCCATGTATGTTTATTATATTAACTTTGATAAGACGTATTCTTTATGACTATTATTGCGCTTGTTTGCCCAGGAAAGCTTCACTAAGTCTCGTTTTCGCAGGGGAGTGCGTGCGATGCGATGCGATGATTGCTACGTCTATTCCGGACGGCGCGGAGTATTTTTTAAATCCTTTATATTAAGTTCGCTTGCTTGCTTGCGCGCTTACGACCGTGCTAATCTTTCGGTCGTTTTTTAACCCACTTCCCGTGATCCAATCGAGCTGACATTTTCCACACAGACTCGTTGTGCGTGACAATTAATGTTTGTGAAAATTTTTTTCCAAAATTTTACACTTTTTAGGACAAAAATATTATGTTTAATTACCAATTGCTTAATGCTGCCATGCAATCATCTGACCCATAGGTGGCAGCCATCTCAAGCCAGAGGACGAGAGGACTCTAGCCGCCACGCATATAAAGGATTTATAGTGAAAAACTTTGTTTTTACGGGATATACTTGTTTATTGTGAGCACACATTCGGTATTAATCGGTGCAGCCGCCGGGGTTCAAACCGCGCTGCCGCGAGGTGACGTCCCGTCCCTGTGTTGTGTTTCTTGTGCTGTGCTGCCCGCTGGTGGTTGTGTCTGGAAAGTGTTCATTGTGCCTTCGTACTCTGGGATGTGTCTTGTGGGAGGGTGCGTGTTGTCGTGGTAGATATTTAGGCCAGCAGGTGTGTGCGTTGAGTGAGGCCGTGTGAAGTTGTGCATGCTTTTGTAGCGGACACTCTCCCACCAACACGTGTAGACAGGTCAGGGTTCTAGTCCCTTCATTCCACCTCCGTCACACACAGCTCCCTCCTTCATCCACAGCTCCCTCCTCTCTATCCACAGCTCTCTCCTTCATCCACAGCTCTCTCCTTCATCCACAGCTCCCTCCTTCATCCACAGCTCTCTCCTCTATCAACAGCTCCCTCCTTCATCCACAGCTCCCTCCTTCATCCACAGCTCTCTCCTCTCTATCCACAGCTCTCTCCTTCATCCACAGCTCTCTCCTTCATCCACAGCTCCCTCCTTCATCCACAGCTCCCTCCTCCATTCACAGCTCCCTCCTTCATCCACAGCTCTCTCCTGTCTATCCACAGCTCTCTCCTTCATCCACAGCTCCCTCCTTCATCCACAGCTCTCTCCTCTATCAACAGCTCCCTCCTTCATCCACAGCTCCCTCCTTCATCCACAGCTCTCTCCTCTCTATCCACAGCTCTCTCCTTCATCCACAGCTCTCTCCTTCATCCACAGCTCCCTCCTTCATCCACAGCTCCCTCCTCATTCACAGCTCCCTCCTTCATCCACAGCTCTCTCCTGTCTATCCACAGCTCTCTCCTTCATCCACAGCTCTCTCCTTCATCAACAGCTCCCTCCTGTCTATCCACAGCTCCATCCTTCATCCACAGCTCCCTCCTTCATCCACAGCTCCCTCCTTCATCCACAGCTCTCTCTCTATCCACAGCTCGCTCCTTCATCCACAGCTTTCTCCTTCATCCACAGCTCCCTCCTTCATCCACAGCTCCCTCCTTCATCCACAGCTCTCTCCTTCATCCACAGCTCCCTCCTTCATTCACAGCTCCCTCCTTCATCCACAGCTCTCTCTCTATCCACAGCTCTCTCCACCATCCACAGCTCCCTCCTTCATCCACAGCTCTCTCCTTCATCCACAGCTCTCTCCTTCATCCACAGCTCCCTCATTCATCCACAGCTCCCTCCTTCATCCACAGCTCCCTCCTCCATCCACAGCTCTCTCTATCCACAGCTTCCTCCTTCATCCACAGCTCCCTCCTTCATCCACAGCTCCCTCCTTCATCCACAGCTCTCTCCTTCATCCACAGCTCTCTCCTTCATCCACAGCTCCTCCTTCATCCACAGCTCTCTCCATCCACAGCTCCCTCCTTCATCCACAGCTCCTCCTTCATCCACAGCTCCCTCCTTCATCCACAGCTCTCTCCTTCAACAGCTCTCTCCTTCATCCACAGCTCCTCCTTCATCCACAGCTCCCTCCTTCATCCACAGCTCCCTCCTTCATCCACAGCTCCCTCCATCCACAGCTCTCTCCTTCATCCACAGCTCCTCCTTCATCCACAGCTCTCTCCTTCATCCACAGCTCTCTCCTTCATCCACAGCTCCCTCCTTCATCCACAGCTCTCTCCTTCAACAGCTCTCTCCTTCATCCACAGCTCCCTCCTTCATCCACAGCTCCCTCCTTCATCCACAGCTCCCTCCTTCATCCACAGCTCCCTCCTTCATCCACAGCTCCCTCCTTCATCAACAGCTCCCTCCTTCATCCACAGCTCCCTCCTTCATCCACAGCTCCCTCCTTCATCCACAGCTCCCTCCTTCATCCACAGCTCCCTCCTTCATCCACAGCTCTCTCCTTCATCCACATCTCTCTCCTTCATCCACAGCTCCCTCCTTCATCAACAGCTCTCTCCTTCATCAACAGCTCTATCCTTCATCCACAGCTCCTCCTTCATCCACAGCTCCCTCCTTCATCCACAGCTCCCTCCTTCATCCACAGCTCTCTCCTGTCACTCCTCTGACGCCGCCTATTATCCTCACAGCTCCCTCTCCCATTCCCTCTCCTCATCCCTTGCACCTCACCAATTCCCATATTATCACATCTCGGACGATGTCTCCTCATCTCCAGCCACCAATCCCCTTTATTTATACAACTTTATTACTTCCCGTCAACTAGGTGCAGGGAATGCTGATGTTGAGAGGGACTTGAAGGAGGACCGTTACGCTCTCAGAAGCGATGGCCTTTCAAGGTCGAATCGTTGTGTTGACGTAAAGGGTTTTGCCGAGAAAAACTTGAGAATTTCAAGACGATGAAATCGGTGTGCGCTCTCTTCTGACCTATTGTGTTTCCTGCACCTCCAATTAGCATGGTCGGCTACGTACGGTGTAAAAGAAGTTCTACATACATACAGTAGATGATCGATTATCCCGCGGCTTCGGGTGGGACGGGGGCACCGGATTTTAAAAAACGTCGGATAATCACAAAAGTATCATTATTTAAAATTGCTTATTTTTGCACATTCTTGGATGACATGTTTTTTAGGTGTTGTGTGCGTGTTTTTTTGTGTATTAAATTTGTTTACCATGTGAAATTGTCATAAATAAACGTGCAAAGAGACAAAAAATACTGTAAAAAGTTACCGTATTTACTGTACCGTACGTAACCACTCCAATCTCGAAGACTCTGCGTGGGGTGATGTGCGTAGTGCCACGCTCTTGTTTTAACATAACCACGTGTCTGACGGTCGCCGGACTGATGCAGCCTTTAGACCGGTGCTCCGGCGAATGTTGAATTGCACAAGTCACTATTCGCCGGATCGCACCGTATCTATTTGTAGTTTTTACTACTCTAGTTATTAGTCTTCTTGGTTCTTTCGGTAAAGTCACGTAAAGGGAAATAATAAAATAATAAAAATGAAACATAATAAAATACAATTCTCACGACGTTTCGGCCACAACGCAAGCAGCCGTCCTCAGGTGAAGAACAGGTCTGTCGGGAAGACAGCGTCTTCAGACGCTGTCTTCCCGACGGCTGCTTGCGTTGCGGCCGAAACGTCGTGATAATATTTATTATGTTTTATTTTTATTATTTTATTATTTCCCTTCTACGTGACTTTACCGAAAGAACCAAGAAGATGAAGCCGTGACTAGGTCACCCTGAATGCGCGTCACCGACCTGACCGACCTCACAAAAGTGTCGTCTCGATCTCTGCCCGAGCCACCCTTGACTCACATGATGGTCTCCGAATAATAGTGATGACACAGCATGTGTAAAATGAGGCTTCATAAAAACGAATAACACTGGTCAACAACAAAAAAGCATTTTTTTCTGGCCTGGACTTTTGCAGCTGTTTTAGACTAATTTCAGGGTGCTGATTCCAAATATGATCTCAGATTTGCTCTATCACATCTCATTTTGATGCTATCGGCATACCCCATTTTCATTGATTTTACCCGAAATTAACTCTGTCACTTATGATTGCAAGTTGTTGCGAGTCGGTGACTGCTTTAGTGTTAAAATACGGTGCTGTATTTTTAGGATAGTGTGTTTATAATATAATTTTATGTAGATATCCACATTTATTTAATATTTTTCTTCTGCAGTTTTGATTGAAAATGCAATATTTGATATCTCAAAAACCTGATGTGATAGACAAATCTGATGGCAAATTTGAAATCAGGACCCCAAAATTACCTTACAACCGTTGGAATACCTTATGCCAGAAAAAGTGTGAGCATGTAATCTTCAAACAATTTAGAGATCCATAACGAAACCCTATATCAGTGCCGCCTCTCTGTATTGTCCGGTATACGATATTAGGGATGGGTAGTGGCCGCATTAGGTGCCATTTGGAGCCCCCCCCCTACACCCCCCCCTACACCCCCCCCCTACACCCCCCTACACCCCCCCCCCTTACACCCCCCCTACACCCCCCCTACACCCCCCCCNACCCACACCGCCCCCTACACCCCCCCTGCACCCCCCCTACTCCCCCCACACCCCCCACCTACACCCCACCCCTACATCCCCCCCAACATCCTCCCCCTACACCCCCCTACACCCCCCCCCTACACCCCCCCTACACCCCCCCACACCCCCCACACCCCCCCCCCACCCACACCCCCCCCTACACCCCCCCTACACCCCCCTACACCCCCCCCCTACACCCCCCCTACACCCCCTACCCCCCCCTTCACACCCCCTACACCCCCCCTACACCCCCCCTCCTTCATCTCCCCCATGATTCTCCCTTTCCTGGGATCACCGCGACCAGAACCGGCGCCAACAATGACCCCAAGCCCCGCGGGTCCTCTTGGGATGTTTGGCCAAACCTCATTCATGATTTCGATTTAAAGCTTTCGTGACTGCAGGGATTCATCTTTTTGGTTCTTTCGGTAAAGTCACGTAGAAGGGAAGTAATCAAATAATAAAAATAAAACATAATAAAATAATTCTCACTGAGAATAAAAATAAAACATAATATAAGTAAACCTGTAAAAACAAAGTTTTCACTCTAAATCCTTTATATGCGTGGCGGCTAGAGTCCTCTCGTCCTCTGGCTTGAAATGGCTGCCACCTATGGGTCAGATGATTGTCTGCCAGTATTAAGCAATTGGTAATTAAATATTTAATTTGTTTTCCCTAAACAGTGTAAAATTTTGGATTTTTTTCTTCACGAACATTAATTGTCTCGCACAACGAGTCTGTGTGCAAAATGTCAGCTCGATTTGATCACGGGAAGTGGGTTAAAAACGACCGAAAGATTTGCACGGTCGCAAGCAAGCAAGCAAGCACGCAAGCACGCAAGCAAGCAAGCGAACTTAATATAAAGGATTTAAAAATAATTCCACTGAGAATTATTTTATTATGTTTATTTCCATTATTTTATTATTTCCCTTCTACGTGACTTTACCGAAAGAACCAAGAAGATGAATTTCGATTTAAAGCTTTCGTTACTGCAGGGATTCATCTTTTTGGTTCTTTGGTAAAGTCACGAGAAGGGAAGTAATACAAATAATAAAAATAAAACACAATAAAATACAATTCTCACGAGTTTCGGCCACAACGCAAGCAGCCGTCCTCAGGTGAAGAGGACGGCTGCTTGCGTTTGGCAAACTCGTGAGAATTATTTTATTATGTTTTATTTTTATTATTTGTTCTTCCCTTATGACTTAGAAAGAAAAGAAGACTCTATTCATGATGTCGGAGGACACTGCAGTGTCNGCAGTAACCCAAGCTGCACGGGAGCTCTTGTTATTCGCGAAACTTGCCATCCGAAATTTTGTCTTGTAATCGCGTTGGAACTCTGCACGACTGTCGAGAAAGAGAGAAAGTATGAATAAAGAGATGAGAGAGAGAGAGGAACTCCTCCAAGATTCAGAAGCATATGCAGAGCTGCGCATACGATATTCGTACCAATATTATCTGCAAAGTNCAAATTACGAGCATCTCCGGAACGAATCCCCACGAATATCGCGAGAATACTGAACTCCAACTCTGGCACGCCAGGGATGGCGACCTTGACCCCAAAATTAGGAGAGCCGGTGGGTCTCTGGCGAATGTGTGGGTCTCTATTGAGTCTATGGGTCTCTGTGCGAACGTAGTTTCTATGAGTGAGCCTTTGTACGTGTGTTTCTGCGTGAGTCTGTGGTTTGTGTGAGTGAGATTCTGGGTGTGTATGTTGAGTCTATGGGTCTCTGTGCGAGACTAGGTTTCTTGAGTGAGCCTTTGTACGTGTGTTTCTGCGTGAGTCTGTGGGTTTGTGTGATGGATTCTGGGTGTGTGTGTGAGTCTATGGGTCTCTGTGCGAGACGGTAGGTTTCTATGAGGAGTGAGCCTATGTGTTTCTGCGTGAGTCTGTGGGTTTGTGTGTGAGTTTCTGGGTGTGTATGTTGGTCTATGGGTCTCTGTGCGAGACGGTAGGTTTCTATGAGTGAGCCTTTGTACGTGTGTTTCTGCGTGAGTCTGTGGGTTTGTGTGAGTGAGTCTGGGTGTGTATGTGAGTCGGTGGGTCTCTGTGCGAGTCGGTATGTTTGTGTGAGTGGTCTTTGTACGTGTGTTTCTGCGGAGTCTGTGGCTTTGTGTGAGTGAATTCTGGGTGTGTATGTGTGAGTCTGTGGGTCTCTATTTGAGTATAGGTTTGTGTGAGTGAATGAGTCTATGGGTGTATTTGTGTGAGTCTGGGTCTCTGTGCGAGTCTAGGTTTATGTGAGTGAGCCTTTGTGTGTGTGTGTGAGTCTGTGGGTCTCTGTGTATATGTGGGTTTGTGCGAGTGAGTTTCTGGGTGTGAGTCTCGGGTGTCTGTGCAAGTCTGGGTTTCTACGCGAGTCTATGGGTCTTTGTGTAAGTCTATGGATGTATATGTAAGTGGATGGGTCTCTAGTATCTATGTGAGACCCATAAATTTACACGAGGACCCAAAAACTCACACAGAGACCAACAGACTCACACAGACCCAGAGACTAACACAGGGACCTTTAAACTCCCACAGAATCCCATAGACTGACGAAAAGACACATAGGTGTTGGGACTCATTTATAAATTCAACACAGACCCACAAACTTACAGACCCACAGATGCACACGAAGACCCATATACTCACAGAGACCCATGGCCCGAGTTGACCCACGTGCTCATCACCTGTAATATCGACATGCTGGCGTCACGAATGCCCACAACCCCCCCATATCCTTAGAAAATACATTTCACCCAGTGGCCGCGTGCCTCTGGCAATTGAATCAGGTGCCTGCCTCACCAGCATTTGACGAAGCACGTGGCCTAGCGTACCTCAGCTAACTGTGACCCGGCAGCGTTCGCAAGGGTTGAACGCCCACCAATTGATTTGGTAGTGCGAATATCGAATATAATCAGTGCCGGATGAAGCTAAGCGCGGGGCCTGTAGCATATGTTGTTATAAAGGGGCCCTAAATAAATAAAAGCACAAATATGAAAACACAAATTTTCAACTTGCATAGTAAGGTAATTGTATTTTTAAATCCTTTATATTAAGTTCGCATGCTTGCTTGCTTGCGTGCTTGCTTGCTTGCTTACGACCGTGCAAATCTTTCGGTCGTTTTTTAACCCACTTCCCGTGATCCAATCGAGCTGACATTTTGCACACAGACTCGTTGTGCCATACAATTATTGTTCGTGAAAAAAAATTCCCAAAATGTTACACTTTTTAGGCAAAAAAAATTTATTTTACATATATTCAAATATAACTCATTCTTGGCTTTGGCTGAACGTCACAGTGTAAGAGCCCAGAGCGTAACCCCTCCACAGGCCGTGGCGGAGTAGCGCAGTTGGTAGCGCCCTCGCTTCCCATGCCAAAGGTCGCGGGATCGATCCCCGCGTCCTCCACAGGCGAATATATTTTAAATCCTTTATATTAAGTTCGCTGCCACGCATATAAAGGATTTATAGTGAAAAACGTTGTTTTTACGGGTTATACTTATTATATTTGCTATACAGCCCAGATAATACGACAAATCGCGAACCTTAAACGCCCGGTCGTTCGTAAAAGTTGAAGGCGGTATAGTACTGTAGTAATAGAGCAAGTGCAGAATCACTGAAACGGGATTGATAGCTTGAAAGCATTTAGCGCGTGGCCCTTAAAATACGGGGCCCGTAGCATGTGTAGCTACTTGTGCTACGAGCATAATCCGACGCTGAATGTTTTGCACCATGTAGTATTAGTAACACAGCCACACTGGTTACAACATGCAACGACTCAAACAAAACCCACACACCAGCAGCAGCAGCAAACGCAAGACGACGAAAAACCGAGCTTGGAACCGCGTGACATGACGGTCGCCTATAACGCGAAAAGGTTTTTTTTTATTTCGATTTAAAGCTTTCGTGACTGCAGGGATTCATCTTCTTGGTTCTTTCGGTAACGTCACGTAGAAGGGAAATAATAAAATAATAAAAATAAAACATAATAAAATAATGCTTTTATTTTTGTATACAAATACAAAAATACAAATACAAAAATAAAAATAATTATTTTATGGTTTTTTTTTAAATCCTTTATATTAAGTTCGCTTGCTTGCGTGCTTGCTTGCGACCGTGCAAATCTTTCGGTCGTTTTTTAACCCACTTCCCGTGATCCAATCGAGCTGACATTTTCCACAGACTCGTTGTGCCAGACAATTATTGTTCGTGAAAAAAAATTCCCAAAAAAAANTATTTTACATTTATTCAAATAGAACTAATTCATGGCTTTGGCTGAACAGTGTAAGAGCCCAGAGCGTAACCCCTCCACAGGCCGTGGTGGAGTAGCGCAGTTGGTAGCGCCCTCGCTTCCCATGCCAAAGGTCGCGGGATCGATCCCCGCGTCCTCCACAGGCGAATATATTTTTAAATCCTTTATATTAAGTTCGCTGCCACACATATAAAGGATTTATAGTGAAAAACTGTTTTTACGGGTTTACTTATTATCTTTGGGGCCGCATAAATGCGTCACGCGATTTTGGACGATTTTTTACCCCCCCCCCCNTCACACGGCGTCACAAAGTCAGACCCCCCCNTCAAAAATGACGTCACAAAGCTTGCCCCCCCCCCCAACATTTATTTGAAAATAAAACTGCTTCAAATCGCTTTAAATATTGCATTGTAGTGCTATTTAATGTGCGCGCACTCTGATGTTGTAGGAGTGTTGTTATACAATTAGTTACAAATATTTAAGTTGCCATTTTGATGTGACTTTCTCAACCCCCCCCCCTCGTCCACATCGTCACAAATGTTGACCCCCCCCCCCAGGTGCGTGACGTCATTTTGGACGGCCCCTTTCCGCAACAACTTGGCATGCGTGAATTGTCCCCCCCCCACCCCACCGTGGGTGCGGATCACCTGCACAAAGACAAAGATCCCCCGTATAGCCTTAACGGCTGTAGGCAAGTGCTGTTAGCGCAGCTATGAGCCAACAGTACACGAGGGGGTGGGTGAGCACACGGATGTTTACACACCGCCAGGTACTCATTTGAGGCTAGTCGACCTAGGGAGGCCCATTTANATAATCNTCACTGGTGTTGCCGTAGCGGGGATGTCCCTCGCCAGCGCGCTAACCGCTGCACCACCGCTCCCACTGTGGGTTGCACAAAGACAGATCCCCCTATAGCCTTAAGAGACTGTAGGGGCAAGTGCTGTTAGCGAGCACCTATGAAGGCCGCAACGGCACACGAGGGGGTGGGTGGCCAGCACACGTTTGCTGGCATGTACACACCGCATCAGGTACTCATTTAAGGCTGAGTCGACCTAGCGGAGGCCCAGGACCGGTTCAGATAATCGTCACTGGTGTTGGCCGTGGCGGGAATCGAAGTGTCGGGTTTATAGCGCAGCGTAGTATGCACCATTGGGTTACCACCACACACGTGTGTGCGTGTGGGTGCGTTAGAGGCGACCCGTCAGAAACGACCAGACAAGACACAGGGAATCTACGGGCACAGACCACGGCCACCACCACCAGCAGGCATAAAGTAGAAACCAAAGAGATTCTGCGGAACCGGTGGAGAGTTCAGCAGCGTTTAATTTTGGCTGCATTAAATTTCGATTTAAAGCTTTCGTGACTGCAGGGATTCATCTTCTTGGTTCTTTCGGTAACGTCACGTAGAAAGGAAATAATAAAATAATACAAATAACTCTCACGACGTTTCGGCCACAACGCAAGCAGCCGTCCTCAGGTGAAGAACAGGTCTGTCGGGGAGACAGCGTCTGGCTGCATTGCGATGTGTGCTTGACGATTGTTTGCGGCGTGGTGCGGTGAGTATCGTCTTGTATTGTGGCGTGTGTGGTTTCACCAGCATTGTGCCGTGATGTGAGAGTGTGTGACAGCGCTCCATCCTGGGACTCTCTCTCTGTCTCTCTGTCTCTCGCACTCTCGCACTCTGTCTCTCTGTCTCTCGCACTCTGTGACCGCATCTCCCGGATTAGACGCCGCACGCAACTCTGGCGGCTGTGAGCAAAGCACCCAGAGTCAGCCACAACACGGGAGCAGCCAGGCAGTCAGCTGAGTTGCCAGGCTTCTCGGTGGTGGTTTTCTTGGTGGTGGTGGTTATAGCTGGCGCCTTGGTAGGTGCTACGTATCCTACAGATGCGCACAGGCAAAGGAACTTTGGTCAGGAACAGACGAGATTGATTCAAGGCTCTCAACCCTGAATACCGTCAGGCCGGCTCACTTCTGCATAGTCACACCCACTCAGCCACTAGCCCCACCCACTTCTACATAGTCACACCCACTCAGCCACTACCCCACCCACTTCTACATAGTCACACCCACTCAGCCACTACCCCCACCCACTTCTACATAGTCACACCCACTCAGCCACTACCCCCACCCACTTCTACATAGTCACACACACTCAGCCACTACCCCACCCACTTCTACATAGTCACACTCACTCAGCCACTACCCCACCCACTTCTACATAGTCACACCCACTCAGCCACTACCCCACCCACTTCTACATAGTCACACCCACTCAGCCACTAGCCCCACCCACTTCTACATAGTCACACCCACTCAGCCACTACCCCCACCTACTTCTACATAGTCACACCCACTCAGCCACTACCCCCACCCACTTCTACATAGTCACACTCACTCAGCCACTACCCCACCCACTTCTACATAGTCACACACACTCAGCCACTACCCCACCACTTCTACATAGCCACACACACTCAGCCACTACCCCACCCACTTCTACATAGTCACACACACTCAGCCACTACCCCCACCCACTTCTACATAGTCACACACACTCAGCCACTACCCCACCCACTTCTACATAGTCACACACACTCAGCCACTACCCCACCCACTTCTACATAGTCACACCCACTCAGCCACTACCTCCACCACTTCTACATAGTCACACCCACTCAGCCACTACCTCCACCCACTTCTACACAGTCACACCCACTCAGCCACTACCTCCACCCACTTCTACATAGCCACACCCACTCAGCCACTAGCATCACTCACTTCTACACAGTCACACTCACTCAGCCACTACCCCCACCCACTTCTACACAGTCACACCCACTCAGCCACTACCCCACCACTTCTACATAGTCACACCCACTCAGCCACTACCTCCACCCACTTCTACATAGCCACACCCACTCAGCCACTAGCATCACTCACTTCTACACAGTCACACTCACTCAGCCACTACCCCCACCCACTTCTACACAGTCACACCCACTCAGCCACTACCCCCACCCACTTCTACATAGTCACACACACTCAGCCACTACCCCACTTCTGCATAGTCACACCCACTCAGTCACTACCCCCACCCACTTCTACATAGTCACACTCACTCAGCCACTACCCCACCCACTTCTACATAGTCACACTCACTCAGCCACTACCCCCACCCACTTCTACATAGTCACACACACTCAGCCAATCCCATCCACTTCTGTAATTATCATAACTACCACCCACCATCCCCCGCTACAGACAGACAGTCAGATGGATGAGCAATGCACGATATTCACATGCACAGACCTGTAGTTGTGATGATGGATGATGTCACGTTCATCTGCCACTCCAGTTTCTCCTTGATCACGGTCGCCCTGTAGGCACAGATGTCCATGGGTCTCTGTGTGAGGAGTCTGTGGGTCTCTGTTGTGAGTCTGTGGGTCTCTGTGTGAGTGTATGGGTATCTGTGTGAGGAATCTATGGGTCTCTGTGTGAGTATGTGGGTCTCTGTGTGAGGGGTCTGTGGGTCTCTGTGTGAGTCTATGGGTCTCTGTGTGAGTATGTGGGTCTCTGTGTGAGGGGTCTGTGGGTCTCTGTGTGAGTCTACGGGTCTCTGTGTGAGTCTGTGGGTCTCTGTGTGAGTGTATGGGTCTCTGTGTGAGTCTGTGGATCTTCGTGTGAGTCTATGGTCTCTGTGTGAGTCTATGGGTCTCCGTGTGAGTCTGTTGGTCTCTGTGTGAGGAGTCTATGGGTCTCTGTGTGAGGAGTCTGTGGGTCTCCGTGTGAGTCTATGCGTCTCTGTGTGAGTCTATGGGTCACTGTGTAAGTGTATGGGTATCTGTGTGAGGAATCTATGAGTCTCTGTGTAAGTCAATGGGTCACTGTGTAAGTCTATGGGTCTCTGTGTGAGTCTATGAGTCTCTGTGTGAGTCTATGGGTCTCTGTGTGAGTCTGTGGGTCTCTGTGTGAGTCTGTGGATCTCCGTGTGAGTCTGTGGGTCTCTGTGTGAGGAGTCTGTGGGTCTCTGTGTGAGTCTATGGGTCTCCGTGTGAGTCTGTGGGTCTCTGTGTGAGGAGTCTGTGGGTCTCTGTGGGAGTATGTGGGTTTTCGTGTGAGTCTGTGGGTCTACGTGTGAGTCTGTGGGTCTCTGTGTGAGTCTGTAGGTCTCTGTGTGAGTCTGTGGGTCTACGTGTGAGTCTGTGGGTCTCTGTGTGAGTCTGTGGGTCTCTGTGTGTGTGGGTCTACGTGTGAGTCTGTGGGTCTCTGTGTGAGTCTGTGGGTCTCTGTGTGAGTCTATGGGTCTCTGTGTGAGTCTGTGGGTCTCTGTGTGTGTGGGTCTACGTGTGAGTCTGTGGGTCTCTGTGTGAGTCTGTGGGTCTCCGTGTGAGTCTATGGGTCTCTGTGTGAGTCTATGGGTCTCTGTGTGAGTATGTGGGTTTCCGTGTGAGTCTGTGGGTCTCCGTGTGAGTCTGTGGGTCTCCGTGTGAGTCTGTGGGTCTTTGTGTGAGTCTGTGAGTCACTTTGTGTGAGTCTGTGGGTCACTTTGTGCGCCTATGGGTCTCTGTGCGAGATTATTGATCTGTGTATTATTCTATGAGTCACTGCGTGGGTCAAAAGGTCACTGTGTTAGTATATGGCTCTCTGTGTGAATCTATTTGTCTCTATGTGAGACTATAGGTCTCTGTGTGAGTCTATTGGTCTGTGTAAGTCTATGATGAGTGGGGAGTAATTGAGTCGATGATCTTTGTAGATGAGTGGGTGATTGAGTGACTGGGTGAGTGAGTGAGTGGGATGTTGAGTGAGTCGGTGGGTGAGTGAGTGAATGCGACGGTAAACAAGTCAGTGGGTGAGTGGAATGGTGAGCGAGTTTGGCGGCGAGTGGTGAGTGGAACGGTGAGCGAGTCGGTGGGCGAGTGGGTGAGTGTGACAGTGAGTGAGTCGGTGGGTGAGTGGAACGGTGAGCGAGTCGGTGGGCGAGCGGTGAGTGTGACAGTGAGTGAGTCGGTGGGTGAGTGGAACGGTGAGCGAGTCGGTGGGCGAGCGGGTGAGTGTGACAGTGAGTGAGTCGGTGGGTGAGTGGAACGGTGAGCGAGTCGATGGGTGAGTGGTGAGTGTGACAGTGAGTGAGTCGGTGGGTGAGTGGAACGGTGAGCGAGTCAGTGGGTGAGTGGGTGAGTGTGACATTGAGTGATTCGGTGGTCGAGTGGGTGAGTGAAACGGTGAGCGAGTCGGTGGGCGAGTGGGTGAGTGGAACGGTGATCGAGTCGGTGGGTGAGTGGGTGAGTGGAACGGTGAGCGAGTCGGTGGGCGAGCGGGTGAGTGTAACAGTGAGTGAGTCGGTGGGTGAGTGGAACGGTGAGCGAGTCGGTGGGCGAGCGGGTGAGTGTAACAGTGAGTGAGTCGGTGGGTGAGTGGAACGGTGAGCGAGTCGGTGGGCGAGCGGGTGAGTGTGACAGTGAGGGAGTCGGTGGGTGAGTGGAACGGTGAGCGAGTCGGTGGGCGAGTGGGTGAGTGGAACGGTGAGCGAGTCGGTGGGCGAGCGGGTGAGTGGAACGGTGAGCGAGTCGGTGGGCGAGCGGGTGAGTGTGACAGTGAGCGAGTGGGTGAGCGAGTGGGTGAGTGGAACGGTGAGCGAGTCGGTGGGCGAGTGGGTGAGTGGAACGGTGATCGAGTCGGTGGGCGAGCGGGTGAGTGGAACGGTGAGCGAGTCGGTGGGCGAGCGGGTGAGTGTGACAGTGAGCGAGTGGGTGAGCGAGTGGGTGAGTGGAACGGTGAGCGAGTCGGTGGGCGAGTGGGTGAGTGGAACGGTGAGCGAGTCGGTGGGCGAGCGGGTGAGTGGAACGGTGAGCGAGTCGGTGGGCGAGCGGGTGAGTGTGACAGTGAGCGAGTGGGTGAGCGAGTGGGTGAGTGGAACGGTGAGCGAGTCGGTGGGCGAGTGGGTGAGTGGAACGGTGATCGAGTCGGTGGGTGAGTGGGTGAGTGGAACGGTGAGCGAGTCGGTGGGCGAGCGGGTGAGTGTGACAGTGAGCGAGTCGGTGAGCGAGTCGGTGGGTGAGTGGGTGAGTGTGACAGCGAGTGAGCGAGTGGGTGAGTGGAACGGTGAGCGAGTCGGTGGGCGAGTGGGTGAGTGTGACATTCGGTGGGTGAGTGGGTGAGTGGCACGGTGAGCGAGTCGGTGGGCGAGTGGGCGCATTGCGATTCAGACGGGCCCATCTGTGGCTGCATGTGCGAGCGAGGCCCCACACAAACTGTATGGAGCCCGCTGGGCTTGACGCGGGGGCGATCCACGTGAAGTTCTGGTCGTGCTTGTCCACCTTGCTCGAGTGGGTCACCGCGCCCTTCAGCGTGGTGCACTGCGCGGCACGACAAGAGACGGCGGCTCAGACCTCTTTGTGGGATCCCCACTCGCCTCTGTCCCTTGAGAAACTCTCAATCGCTTGCTGAGTCGAGCGCGAATTGCAGCGTTCCTGTTGTATGGCCTATTTCACGTCTCTCACCTCTCCCACGTTCATCACCTCCTCAGCATTCCTCATCAATCACCATCCCTCACCCCCCCATCCCTCACCCCCCCATCCCTCACCCCCCCATCCCTCACCCCCCCATCCCTCACCCCCCACCATATTTATTTAAAGTTGTGCATTTTGATGTGACGTCACATTTCTCAACCCCCGCCCCCCTCGTCACACATCGTCACAAATGTCTGACCCGCCCCAGGTGCGTGACGTCATTTATGGACGGCCCCTTACCGGGTTAACAACGTTAACACGACGTTACCCGTGTTCAAGACGCAGCGCGTGGCCGGGCAGCGCCTACCAGCAGGTGTTGAGTCCCGCGGGGGGGCTGTCCCAGGTGCCCACCACCCTCGTGCTGTTGGTGAGCCGCGCCTGCAGCAAGAAGCCCTCGTACGTGCCCACGATTCTGACTGCAACGCACAAGCGTCGTCGTCGTCGTCGTTGTTGTCGTTGTTGTTGTCGTCATCGTCATCGTCGTCATCATCATCGTCATCATCATCATCGTCGTCGTCATCGTCATCATCATCATCGTCGTCNATCGTCATCATCATCATCATCGTCGTCATCGTCATCAAGGACGACGACGCCGTCACGCGGCGGCCTTCGGGCTGAGCCATCGAGCGAGGGTGCTCGCCGCGGTCGCGCGGAGCCAACCGCGGTGATGGGAGGCGCGCGGTGATGGGAGGCGCGCGGTGATGGGAGGCGCGCGGTGATGGGAGGCGCGCGGTGATGGGAGGCGCGCGGTGATGGGAGGCGCGTGGTGATGGGAGGCGCGCGCGCGGTGATGGGAGGCGCGCGCGCGCGGTGATGGGAGGCGCGCGGTGATGGGAGGCGCGCGCGCGGTGATGGGAGGCGCGCGCGCGGTGATGGGAGGCGCGCGGTGATGGGAGGCGCGCGCGCGCGCGGTGATGGGAGGCGCGCGGTGATGGGAGGCGCGCGCGCGGTGATGGGAGGCGCGCGCGCGCGGTGATGGGAGGCGCGTGGTGATGGGAGGCGCGCGCGCGGTGATGGGAGGCGCGTGGTGATGGGAGGCGCGCGCGCGCGGTGATGGGAGGCGCGCGGTGATGGGAGGCGCGCGCGCGGTGATGGGAGGCGCGCGCGCGCGGTGATGGGAGGCGCGTGGTGATGGGAGGCGCGCGCGCGCGGTGATGGGAGGCGCGCGGTGATGGGAGGCGCGCGCGCGCGGTGATGGGAGGCGCGCGGTGATGGGAGGCGCGCGGCGCGGTGATGGGAGGCGCGCGCGCGGTGATGGGAGGCGCGCGCGCGGTGATGGGAGGCGCGCGGTGATGGGAGGCGCGCGCGCGCGGTGATGGGAGGCGCGCGCGCGGTGATGGGAGGCGCGCGTGATGGGAGGCGCGCGCGCGCGGTGATGGGAGGCGCGCGGTGATGGGAGGCGCGCGCGCGCGGTGATGGGAGGCGCGTGGTGATGGGAGGCGCGCGCGCGGTGATGGGAGGCGCGCGGTGATGGGAGGCGCGCGGTGATGGGAGGCGCGTGGTGATGGGAGGCGCGCGCGCGCGGTGATGGGAGGCGCGCGGTGATGGGAGGCGCGCGGTGATGGGAGGCGCGCGCGCGGTGATGGGAGGCGCGCGCGCGGTGATGGGAGGCGCGCGCGCGGTGATGGGAGGCGCGCGGTGATGGGAGGCGCGCGGTGATGGGAGGCGCGCGCGCGGTGATGGGAGGCGCGCGCGCGTGATGGAGGCGCGCGCGCGGTGATGGGAGGCGCGCGCGCGGTGATGGGAGGCGCGCGGTGATGGGAGGCGCGCGCGCGGTGATGGGAGGCGCGCGGTGATGGGAGGCGCGCGGTGATGGGAGGCGCGCGCGCGCGGTGAGGGGAGGCGCGCGCGCGGTGATGGGAGGCGCGCGGTGATGGGAGGCGCGCGCGCGCGGTGATGGGAGGCGCGCGCGCGGTGATGGGAGGCGCGCGGTGATGGGAGGCGCGCGCGCGCGGTGATGGGAGGCGCGCGCGCGGTGATGGGAGGCGCGCGCGCGGTGATGGGAGGCGCGCGCGCGGTGATGGGAGGCGCGCGGTGATGGGAGGCGCGCGCAGATGGGAGGCGCGCGCACGTGGTGATGGGAGGCCGACAAACCCGACCACCCGCAGGGGGTGCCGAGGACGGGGGTTTTCACGTCGCGATTTAAAGGCGCAAAGCTCCGGGGCGGTTTCCTGATTTCGGGAAGAGCGTTCCAGACGGCCGTTGAAGCGCATCTGAAAGCGCACGGTGCGGTGACAAGCCGCTTTCTTTTCTCAACGGTATGAATCCTCTCACTTAATTGGGTATTTTTCGATTTAAAGCTTTCGTGACTGCAGGGATTCATCTTCTTGGTTCTTTCGGTAAAGTCACGTAGAAGGGGAATAATAAAATAATAAAATATAAAACATAATAAAATACAATTCTCACGACGTTTCGGCCACAACGCAAGCAGCCGTCCTCAGGTGAAGAACAGGGCTATCGGAAAGACAGCGTCATTCAGACGAAGAACAGGGCTGTCGGAAAGACAGCGTCATTCAGACGAAGAACAGGGCTGTCGGAAAGACAGCGTCTGAATGACGCTGTCTTTCCGAAAGCCCTGTTCTTCACCTGATGACGGCTGCTTGCGTTGTGGCCGAAACGTCGTGAGAATTGTATTTTATTACGTTTATTTGTATTATTTTATTATTCCCCTTCTACGTGACTTTACCGAAAGAACCAAGAAGATTAATTGGGTATTATGGTCAGATTCATGATTTCGAGAGTGGAGCATCCAAATTGGATAGATCATCAACATGCCGTCACATCTAGAGCGGAGCATCCAATTGAATATATCGTCAACATGCATTCATTATATTTAGAGTGGAGCATCCAATTCCTACTTGTCTGTACTTGTACTGGATAGAATTCAACATAACGCAGTCACGCTGAATGATGATCCACTTTGGGGCGGCGCGGTGCCGAGATATCAACTGCCCAGTAGCAGCATCCTTCACGAGCCTCCTCCACAGAGGCCGATCTTGACGCCGCTGGTACCAGTCATCAGCAAGTCCACTCAGCTCCACGTCCTCCTGTACCACATCACTCCATCTCTTCTCTAGCCCGTGCCGCGCCCGTTTAGCCCCTCGATCCGGCCGAACAAAAGCTGTTTAGGCAGGCGGTGGCTGGACATGTGGGTTACATGACCCAGCCAACGCAGCCTTGCCTGCCGGAGGAGCTCACCGATGGGACTTTGTCCAGATCTCTTCTGGATTTGTGAGCTCCTTACACAATCCAGCCTGGTTAAACCCAGGGTGGATCGTAGGCAGGCCAGCCTGAATGTTTAAACAGGCGCAGATGTTTCATTGGAGCACTTCACTTATTGCAAGCGTAGAGAAGGGAGGGCATGGCTGTGGCCGAGAAGACCCGAAGCTTCGTGTGGAGCAACAGACCAGGTAGCTTCCACATGTACACACGCACACATACACACGCGCGCACACACGCACACACACGGGCAAACACACAAACGCACACACACGCACGCACACGCACGCACATACACGCGCGCACATGCACGAACACACACACACACACGCACACACGAACACACACACGCAGACACACAGGCAGACACACACACGCAGACACACAAACGCACACACACACGTGCGCACACACATACGCACACACACGCATGCACACGTGCACACACACACGCGCACGCACGCACACGCACACACACACGCGCGCACACACGCACACACACACGCGCACACGCACGAACACACGTGCGCACACACGCACAAACACGCGCACACACATACACGCGCGCACGTGCACGAACACACACACACAAGCACACACACACGCAGACACACACGCAGACACACACACGAACACACACACGCAGACACACACACGTACACACACACAAGCATGCACACGCGCACACACACACACGCGCGCGTACACACGCACGCACACAAACGCGCACGGACGCACACACACACACACGAACACACACACACGAACACACACACATACACGAAGACACACGAACGCACGGACCGCGCCGAGCCGGGCGACCCACCCTGAATCCTGGAGCCGTATGAGAAGGCTTCGTGGCTGGTGTAGAGCGAGTAGGGCTGCCCGCCAACGCGTTCGATCCGTCGTGCTGCGGCCATGTCCTCGCACACATCCTCGGAGCACCGGTGGGGAAGCCGAGCGATCCGTGCGGCTCCGTCACCACCGCCACCACCACCACCCACATCACCACCAGCCCCCTTGCCCGCACCACCAACGCCGTCATCCCTTCAACTCGCGCCCCCACCAAGTGTCGTGGGAAATTGGGCGTCCGGCTCGAGCTTGAAAAATCCAAGAGTTCGTTTGAAATGGGAACCGCCGATTTCGTTGGCGTCTGTGTCCACGTGGCACCTCGGGTCGCGCTTCTCGTAGCCAAACCGCGCTGATCGGAGGCGCAAGCGGCACCAGACGTGATAAGCGGGGAGCTCGTTGCACGCGGTCTGCCTCGAAACGCAGGCGTGAGCTGCGTGGGTGGGTGGGTGTGGGTGGGTGTGTGGGTGGGTCGGTGGGTGGGTATTAGGTGGGTGTGTGAGTGGGTGTGTGGGTGTGTGGGTGGGTGTGTGGGTGGGTGGGTGTGTGTGGGTGGGTGGGTGGGTGTGTGAGTGGGTGTGTGGGGTGGGTGGGTGGTGTGTGGGTGGGTGGGTGTAGGTGGGTGGGTGGGGTGAGTGGGTGTGTGGGTGTGTGTGTGAGTGGGTGGGTGTGTGGGTGGGTGTGGGTGTGTGGTTGGGTGGGTGGGTGTGTGTGGGTGTGGGTGATGGTATGGATCCACCACGTTCATAGGTGAGGGTAAAAACACGAGGTCACAACAATGGACCAGGTCACGTGCCCACGACAGGTACACGTTGCTGCGTCGATGTTTGACGTCCAATATTCTTTAAAAAAAATCATTCGCATGTTTATAATTCCATAGCGGTCATAGGTGTGTAGTAGCTGCACGTGTAGTAGCTGCACGTGTAGTAGCTGCACGTGTAGTAGCTGCATGTATAGTAGCTGCATGTGTAGTAGCTGCATGTATAGTAGCTGCACGTGTAGTAGCTGCACGTGTAGTAGCTACTACACGTGTAGTAGCTACTACACTACTACACGTGCAGCTACGGGACCCGCACTTTCAAGGGCCCCGCACTAAATGCTTTCAAGATATCAATTCCATACTCTTTGGTTCTTTCGATAAAGTAACGTAGGTATGAAATAAATCACGACGTTTCGGGCGCAACACAAACGTCGTGATTTATTTTATTTTATACCTACGTGACTTTACCGAAAGAACCAAAGAGATGGATTCCTGCAGTCACGAAAGCCTCAAATCAAATAAAATTCCGTTTCGATGTAAAGCTTTCGTGACTGCAGGGATTCATCTTCTTGGTTCTTTCGGTAAAGTCACGTAGAGAAGTAATAAAATAATAAAAAATAAAACATAATAAAATAAAATAATTCTCACGACGTTTCGGCTACAACGCACCTGAAGAGGCTGCTTGCGTTGTAGCCGAAACGTCGTGAGAATTATTTTATTTTATTATTTTTATTTTATTATTTTATTACTTCCCTACGTGACTTTACCGAAAGAACCAAGAAGATATAAATTCCGGTTCAGTGATTCTGCACTTGCTCTATTACTATAGTACTATACCGCCTTCAACTTTTACGAACGACCGGGTGTTTAAGGTTAGCGATTTTCGTGTTATCTGGCTGTATAGCAAATGAAAAAATACATTTATTTGACTATGGAAGTTAAAATGTCTTTTAATATTCACTGTTTTTTTTTATTTAGGGCCTCTTTAAAACAACATGTACTACAGGCCCCGTACTTATCTTCACCCGGCACTGCTCACGGGGAAATCTTTGCGTTGATGTGAAGGTGTGGGCCATCGATCGCTGACCACGCGGCTCTGAACCCATCCCGTTTGACCACATTCCTTCCAGGCAAGTGTAAGGTCAAAATGTCCTTACCCTTCAAACAGAATGTTCTGGCAAGTCCTCGCTTAACGCGCCTTCACACGACGCGTTTTCGCTATAACCCCCCCCCCCNTGTTCCCCGCCCCCCATGGGCACGGCTGGCTACGTGCGGTGCGAAAAAAGTTCAACATACATCTGCATACCTATTCTTAGGTTTTTTCGGTAAAGTCACGGAGGTAAAAATTAAAATTAATAAAAGTCAAATAAAAATGAAAAGTATATTATTATTTTTTTTTATTATTTTTTTTATATAAATTTTAATTTTTACCTACACATCGTCACAAATGTCTGACCCCCCCCTCCCCAGGTGCGTGACGTCATTTATGGACGGCCCCTGAGGGAAATGGGGGTGAGCGAACCTTCGAGAAAGGGGAGGGGCTCCACGGATATAAAAGGGGGAGAGCCACGGGGGAAGGGAAGTCAAAGTTCCAACATGGAGAATCGAAGCCTGCGGCCTAGCAATAAGCGCTCGTGTACAAAGTAAACGTCTCTTAGTCAGGCAATGACGCGTGGTCGCCGTCACTGCACCTACACAACGCGTCAGAGCGTCGCTCCGTGTTTTTGTTTTTTTACAGTTTTTTGGTTTGGCCATGTTTGTTTGTTGTAGTACGGAGTTAGACTGATGGCCTTAATCTAAGTTGTCTTGTGGTTGTTTGACTTGCATCCCACTGGGATTTTTGCACACAGCGTTGGTGTACGGTGCGTTTTCTGCAATAATTTGCTGTCTTTTCTTGGATTTTCTGTTTGCACTTTAAGATGTTTTCTTGTTCATTTTTTTTGTTGTGGTTGCACCCGATTCAAGAGCCGAATGGCTCACAGGGCTACACCTAATACATGAACTTGAACACAACGCGGAACTTTGCGCAACCGCTATCACGTGGTGTGAGAGAGCGGTCGACGACGAACTTCTTTCTTGAGCTGAGGCGGAGTGACACACTAACGTGGAGTGACGAGGGTGACACACTGACGCAGAGGGATACGCTGAGGCGGTGGTGACCCTCAGCAATCTCGTCCCGCCGTCTCACTGCGCGGTGTGCATAGCAGTCGTACTCCGTCGTATCTCGCCAAACTCGATCGCTACTACATTATTCTTTCTTGTTTATTTTGCTGGGTAAGGCCCCACTGATTGTAAATGGGGAGGGAAAATCTGGAGGACCCAGAGAAAAATTGAAATATACGGCGTCAGGGTCGGGATCGCACCCACGACCTCCTGTACACCAGGCGAGGTAGTTAACATCTCCTAGCCACCGTGATGATGATGAGAGAGAGACACGCAAACTCCAAATACACAGCAGCAGGCGTCAGGGTCGGGATAGAATCCACGACCTCCTGTATACCAGGCGAGGTAGTTAACACCTCCTAGCCACCGTGATGGTGATGAGAGAGAGACACACAAACTCCAAATATACAGCAGCAGGCGTCAGGGTCGGGATCGCAACCACGACCTCCTGTATACCAGGCAAGGTAGTTAACATATCCTAGCCACCGTGATGATGATGAGAGAGAGACGCAAACTCCAAATATACAGCAGCAGGCGTCAGGGTCGGGATCGATACCACGACCTCATGTACACCAGGCGAGGTAGTTAACATCTCATAGCCACCGTGATGATGATGAGAGAGAGACACGCAAACTCCAAATACACAACAGGCATCATCAGGGTCGGGATCGAACCACGACCTCCTGTACACCAGGCGAGGTAGTTAACATCTCCTAGCCACCGTGATGATGAGAGAGAGAGAAAGACGCAAACTCCAAATACACAGCAGCAGGCGTCAGGATCGGGATCGAACCCACGACCTCCTGTATACCAGGCGAGGTAGTTAACATCTCCTAGCCACCGCAGCGTGTTAAACGAGGACTTTCTGTATTCCTGCTGGATGCACACAGCATGAAGAATTCAAAGGTTAAGTGATTAAACAATCTATGTAGAGACACGTAAACATTTACTGAAGGTTACGAATATGTTGCGGCAACCAAATTATTTGGGTAGGCCTACGTTAAATGAATGTAATGGACACGACAAGAACGAAGGCGAGTATTAAGATAATAACCAATAATCACAATTGACACACAAATACGCACTTTATTAAAAACAAACCAATCAACAAAAGCAATTCACACCTATAACTAACTCATGAACAATCGCCCCTCATTCGAGTGTCTCAAGCTACAGATTGTAGTACAGTCACGTTCACCTAAATAACCGTGAATTAAATAAATGCGTTTTTTTTTNTGATTAAAAATTATTTAGATTCCAAGGTCTTGGATTTGGGGGTCGAACCCACGTTCAGAGCGTTGGCTGCGATACATTTCCATGTGACGATGACGGTGAAGCCGCTTTTATTCTTCTTGGTTCTTTCGGTAAAGTCACGTAGAAGGGAAATAATAAAATAATAGAAATAAAACATAATAAAAGTTTTCTCACGACGTTTCGGCCACAACGCAAGCAGCCGTCCTCAGGTGGAGAACAGGTCTGTCGGCAGTCTGTCGACATTATTTTATGTTTTATTATTTTATTATGTTTTTATATTTTTTCTTTTATTATTTCCATTCTACGTGACTTTACCGAAAGAACCAAGAAGATGAATCCCTGCAGTCACGAAAGCTTTAAATCGAAAAATGAAGCCACTTTTGTTGAGCCTCTATCATTTATAATTATTATTACACGCTCTTAACACATTCCTGCGGAGGGAGCTGGTAGGAACGTTGGTTGCTCGGTCAATGGCCAGGGTCAACGGCGGCGTGTGTATTCCGCAAATATGGCCGACTGTGAGTGCGGGCACAAGCCGGCGTGAGTAGGTTAAACGTTGAGTTTTATAAGGGCACCACGGGGTGACCAGCCCCTCCCACCCAGCCCCACCCCTCCCCCCCACCAGCCCACCATCCCCACCCAGCCCCTCCCACCCAGCCCTCCCACCCAGCCCCTCCCTCCCCACCCAGCCCCTCCCTGCACGACGGACGGACACAATAATCCCTGGGGCTGGTGTAACCAGAGGTTCCTACCAGTATTAACTCACTCTGTCGTTGTTTGTTGTATCCTCAAATCTTGTAACTCAATTTTAACCCACTTCCCAATGTGGTATCGACTGCAAACTTGGTATACTTATGGCATACTGATGACAATACTATATTCTATCAAAAAATACGTATTTTTAAACATTTTTTATATGTTATGTTTCGGCTTGGGTCTAATTGTCCACGGTCCCTTACGTTGTGGCAAGCTTCGGGGCCACTTCCTGGAGTCGTGGAGTTCTGCCATTACTAGTACATTTAATTAAAGCGTTTTTTTAAAAAAGTTTTTTTTTATATTTCTTATCTGGGCCAGGTCGCTTCCGAAAAAGATCTGCACAGCGCAGCGGGGCCTTACCAGGTAAGATTACAAAAAGTCGTCTTTATTAAAAAAATACTCTTTGGTTCTTTCGGTAAAGTCACGTAGGTAGCAAAAAAATAACAGATCGCGACGTTTCGATCGCAACACAAGCAGCCGTCATCAGGTGAAATGCAGACGTCAGCAGTCCTCCTGCTGCGTTTGTTTCACACCTGATGACGGATGTGGTGGTGTAGTGGTGGTGGTGCAGTGGTGGTGGTGGTGTTGNGGTGGTGGTGGTGGTGGTGGTGGTGGTGTAGTGGTGGTGGTGTTGTGGTGGTGGTGGTGGTGTAGAGTGGTGGTGTTGTGGTGGGGTGGTGGAGTGGTGGTGGTGTAGTGGTGGGGTGGTGGTGGTGTAGTGGTGGGGTAGTGGTGGTGGTGGCGGTGGTGGTGTAGTGGTGGTGGGGTAGTGGTGGTGGTAGTGGTGTAGTGGTGGTGGTGTAGTGGTGGGGTGGTGTAGTGGTGGGGGTGGTGGAGTGGTAGTGGTGTAGTGGTGGGGTAGTGGTGGTGGGTGGTGGTAGTGGTGTAGTGGTAGTGTAGCGGTGGTGATGTAGTGGTGTTGGTGGTGGGGTGTAGTGGTGGTGTTGGTGGTGTAGTGGTGTGGTGGGTGGTGGTGTGGTGTAGTGGTGGGGGTGGTTTAGTGGTGTAGTGGAGGTGGTGTAGTGGTGTTGGTGGTGGGGGTGTAGTGGTGGTGGTGTAGTGGTGGTGTGGTGGTGGTGGGGGTGGTGGTGGTTTAGTGGTGGGGGTGGTGTAGTGGTGGGGTGGTGTAGTGGTGGGGTGGTTTAGTGGTGGGGTGGTGGAGTGGTGTTGCGATCGAAACGTCGTGATCTATTATTTTCTCTACCTACGTGACTTTACCGAAAGAATCAAAGAGTATTGATTCCTGCAGTCACGAAAGCTTCAAATCAAGCTGTGGGGGGGGGGGCAAACTCCAAATACACAGCAGCAGCAGGCGTTAGGGTCGTGATCGAACCCACGACCTTCTGTATACCTGGCGAGGGAGTTAACATCTAGCCACCGTGATGATGATGAGAGAGAGGAGAGAGAGAGAGACACGCAAACTCCAAATACACAGCAGCAGCAGCAGGCGTCAGGGTCGTGATCGAACCCACGACCTCCAGTATACCAGGCGAGGGAGTTAACATCTCCTAGCCACCGTGATGATGATGAGAGAGAGAGAGAGACACGCAAACTCCAAATATACAGCAGGCAGGGTCGTGATCGAACCCACGACCTCCTGTATACCAGGCGAGGTAGTCAACATCTCCTAGCCACCGCGACGGATCTGGAGGGGGCGAGAGAGCGTAGAGGGCGGTCGTTCATTCGGCGCACAGCGGCTGCGGCGAGCCAGGCGGAGCCGTCCCAGCGGAGTCCTCGGAGGCCGGGCAGTGGCGAGCCGGCTCGGGCGGGGGCTCCACTCGGGAAGGGGTTGCTCTCGCCAGGGACCCTGGGACGTGAGTGTGAGTGCAGGGGGGAGGGGGAGCGGTGGGACAGAGAGCACGAGCCACCACGGTTGACGCTCTAGGCCGGTGGTTCTCAAAGTCTTGTTGGGCCCGCGGACACACTTGGCCAGATATAAACATCTTCTTGGTTCTTTCGGAAAAGTCACGTAGAATGGAAATAATAAAATAAAACATAATAAAATAATTCTCACGACGTTTCGGCCACAACGCAAGCAGCCGTCCTCAGGTGAAGACCAGGTCTGTCGGGGAGACAGCGTCTGAAGGTCTGTCTCCCCGACAGACCTGGTCTTCAAGGGCCTTTAATAAAAAAAAATTACCTGTAAAAACAAAGTTTTTCACTATAAATCCTTTATATGCGTGGCATCGGTTTTATTTTATTATTCATTTCTGTTTTTCTTGAGTAAGAGTTTCATTTTTATCACATTGGTATTTTAAATTAAAAGTGGAAAATTTAGGATTTTTTTTTCACGAAAATAAATTGTCACGCACAACGAGTCTGTGTGCAAAATGTCAGCTCGAGTGGATCACGGGAAGTGGGTTAAAAAACGACCGAAAGATTTGCACGGTCGTCAGCGCGCAAGCAAGCAAGCAAGTGAACTTAATATAAAAGATTTTAAAAAATCACTTAAATATTAAAACACAATTTTTTTACTTGCATAGTAAACTCATTGTATTTTTTCATTTGCTATACAGCCGGATAATGCAACACATTTCTAACATTAAAAGTCAAAGGCGGTATAGTACTATAGTAATAGAGCAAGTGAACAATCACTGAACTGGAAGTGACACTTCGATTTAAAGCTTTCGTGACTGCAGGGATTCATCTTCTTGGTTCTTTCGGTAAAGTCACGTAGAAGGGAAGTAATTAAATAATAAAAATAAAACATAATAAATAATTCTCACGACGTTTCGGCCACAACGCAAGCAGCCGTCCTCAGGTGAAAACCAGCCGCGACTCTAAGACCTGTTTTCACCTGAGGACGGCTGCTTGCGTTGTGGCCCAAACGTCGTGAGAATTATTTTATTATGTTTTATTATTTGATTACTTCCCTTCTACGTGATGACTTTACCGAAAGAACCAATAAGATGCAAGTGACACCTTGAAATGATTTGAAAGTCCATTGAAAGTGCGGGGGGGGGGGGGCGTAGCATCGCCGCCGCTTGCGCTGCGAGGATTAACCCGGCGCTGGTCCTGCTACTGACCGGGATGCGCTGCCCAGCGGAGGTGTTGCAGTGCAGGTCGATGGGAGCCTGAGCGTACAGAGCGGCGAGCAGCAGCGGCGCGGATGCGTCGCGGTGCCACGCCACGCGGGAGTAGCGCTCGGTGACGGTGTCACCCGCACGCGCGGGGCAGTGGCCCCGGCTGCTGGGGGGTGATGGGGGGGTGGGGGGGGGGTGGTGGGGGGGGGGGGTGGGGGGTGGTGGGGTGGTTGGGGTGGGGGGGGGGGGTGGTGGGGTGGGGGGTGGAGGGTGACAATCAGCCTGCTGCTGCCCCCCCCCACTCCTCCCCCACCCCCATCACCACCACACCGCTCTCCTCCACGTGCGCTCTTACACACACACACCNACCACGAGCACCCTTACATACACACACACCACCACGTGCACCCTTACACACACACACCACCACGTGCACCTACNCACACACACCACCACCACCCTTACCACACACACCACCACCACCCTTACACACACACACCACCACGTCACCCTTACCACACACNCANCTCACCACGTGCACCCTTACNCACACACACCNACCACGTGCACCCTTACATCACCACACCTACCACGTGCACCCTTACCACACACACACCTACCACGTGCACCTTACACACAAACTGTTGTATCCTAACCTTCTTCCATAATTGAGATTAATAATATTTGATGATTTTTTATTTATCTTTTTACTTGTTTTTTTTTTATAATGAGTGAAACACCAAGCGCAGCAAACTGCAAAACACCAGGTGTTGTTAAGTAGAACCGGAGGAGGGCTAGGATGGCAGAATTTGCAACCTTGCTTCAAGGAAGATAAGGCCTGATGAACGGGCACATGTCACCCGTGCAAGGGCAGAGACAGTGGGAGTGTCAGCCAGACATAGTTAAGGCAAAAGCCCAACTATCCTGCATGGTTTTAAAGTAACGTAAAATTCGAAATTCAACAACAGAGTAGGCTAAATTATCGATCCTCGCGCTCGCTCAAATTGGAGACCAGGCTGCGAGCTACATCAATGAACCATTGCCCATTTGCTAATCCAATACTGAATGTTAATATTACTGAAGTCAAAACGAATTCTATGACCTCAGCACATGGGCAAATAATAGGGCAGTGTCAACTCAAAGGCAATGGAAGAAAACAGAGGCGCCTTTGTCTAAATCACAACCACAGAAAGCCAGGAATCATCACTGATTGTGTGTTCAGGAATTCCGAGCTAGTTAGAACACGTGCACAGGGGGGAGCTGATGTAAACAACCCTGCGCGTCTGGATGTGAGGGGCCTTGACCTGGAATCAAGAATAAACACTCCCAGAGCAGAAGGTTGGACAGGGGAGAGGTGATTTAAAAGAGGGTTGTATATCTCTCAAGGCGCAAGACCCAATTGAGTAACAAGGCTGCGGGGTCACCAGAAGTTCGCATTCGCCTAGTTAAGACAAAAAGCTCAATTATTCTGTATTGCTATTAAAGTAACGTTAAAGTCGGAATTTAACAACAGGGTAGGCTAAAGTTATCGATATTCACACCCACTCCAATTAAACCAGGCCACAAGTTACGCCTACTGAACCATCACCATCATTAAGTCAATATGAAATGTTATTTCCATACTTCAATACTTTCTATACAACTCGACCCGAAGCATATGACAATCAGAACCTTCCTAAGTCAAAATTGAATCGCACCCAGACAGGAGCGAATAGTCGATATAAGGTTGACGAGGAAGGAAATTAAGAGCACGGCGAACTGCAAACGTAAGCAAAAAGCCGGGAACAACACCAGCCAGCAACAGCGAGTGGGGCTTCGACAGGCCATAAGTAGAATAATAACTCCCGGGGTCAGGGACACAAGAAGAAGCAGGCAGACAAAAACCAGAACTGACTCCAAGGTTCAACCGCCCTCACCTACTCAGGAGTGACGAAATTAATGAGGCCTTGAATTAACGGCAGGCAACAACAACGGCGAGCAGAGATAGGGTGGGGCAAAGACTGCGGCTATGAAATACAGCTTTGTGTCAGTAAAGCTCTGACAAACAAGTTAAGTTAAAGACATCACAATACATAATATCGCACATAACATCAATGTTAACGCTATTCACCGTAAACTATATTCCGCTTATATAACCATGCAGGCACCAAGGAATACGAATTCCTAGGATCAAGAAACTTACCCTTAACCTAAGATATCGGAATAAATTTATAGTAATAAGTATATGCATAAAAGACAAAGTAAAACTTATGGAAAGCCAGGATAACGGGATGAATCACCACCAGGTGGAATATAATACATAATAAAAACGATGTTAAACCCAGGTCGGAGAGAAAGGGGATCCCGGCCGTCTTTGTATCCCGCAGCGCGGATAGGAGTGTGTATACGCTCGGGAACACCTCCACTGGAGCCAAGCACCACGATGGGAAACGACAGACCTTAGGTTACATACAGAATCATAACTGTGAAATAGTAAGGGACAAATGTTAACTTAAAACTTTTACCATTTCTTTGTGCGCCGGGTCGGAGAGAGCGTTGCCCCAGGTGGTGCAACGCGAACAAAGACGCCTATGAGACGATTTGTAACGTCTGTGTTTTGGGTTCATGAAGAAGGCCAGACAAGAGATAAATTGCACCCAGACAGAGAGACGACTTCGAGACAATTTGTAACATCTGGTTGTTTGCTCGTGGGTTTATGGAGGGAGTTGACAACGGAATATACCGTCAGTGATGCACACAAGGACATACGGACACACACATGGACACACCTGCCTACGGACAGATCCTGACACAGCAAAAATCGGAAGCCCCGCCTTGGGGCGGATCCAGGGGATTTTTCAGCATAAAGTAAAGGATCCTGAGCATTGGAAACCAGTGCGACGGGAGGGTCCACTCAGAAGCTCGACCGGGAGGGTCGACTCAGGAACGAGTGCGACCAGTGGGTCCACTCAGGAGCGCGACCAGCGGGTCCACTCAGGAGTGCGACCAGAGGGTCGACTCAGGAGCGAGGGCGACCAGCGGGTCGACCAGGAGCGAGCTCGACGGGAGGGTCGACTCAGGAGCGAGCTGCGACCAGCGGGTCGACTCGACTCATCTTCAGCTCGTCAACCTCTGCCGAATCGGGGTCGAGCGTCGCACTTGGCGACGATCCGCGCTGCACGCTACGAGCGAGTTGTGGGCGCCACCTACCGACCGGGTTCCGAACTGCGACAGCGTATCAACAGCCATCCGAGCCAATTCACCACGGTGACAGGGAGCGACTGCTACGTATGACGCGCACCGCCCCTCACCACACGAACACCAGGCGTCTGTTTGACATAAAGAATCGACTCCGAACACTGACTATTCAAGACAACTCAAAAACACTCGAACCCATGAGCCATCCGTGGCTGGAAGGCATCACAACGAGACCGAGTGATGGCCTCCGTCGTTATAGAGTATTCGTAATTTTATCTTTAATATTTAGTGGGCTGTACTCTTAATCGCATAAATTCCCAACAGATCCATCAATACGAACTGATTCTTGGCACCTCCTTCCGCCGAGCCACGCTCACGTGGGAGTGGTGGCCCACCGGACCCTTATCAGGTGATCTGGTCCCCAATTAGTAAACTTGGTATAAGATAACGAGCTTCGGAAAAGGAGCACCGTCGCAGGCCCTTACTCCAAGCCGTTCTGTTGTCAGATAACCTGCCGATGTATCTGTTGAGATTGGTGCCTTTAAGAATAATAACTGTTTTGATTGTTTTTTTTATCGCCGTATAATCTTCAAGTATCTTTCAGTCATAATCGCCGCACGTACTCGCATCCTCTACAGAATATTCAACTGTTCCGTGACCAAGGTGTTAACAACGTGATAAGGGTTGCGTATGATCAATAAGGAGTGCGGTACTGCGTGAACAATATTGAGTATAATCATTCATTAACGTTAAGGTTTCTTAGCATAGTATTTGCATGTTTTAACGACTCTCTCTCTCACTAAGAACCATCGCGTTATGCGGGATCCATGTGCCGTTGTCAAAGTGAAATCAGACAATCGTTGATGATACTGTATTGATGCCGTATTGACGTTCCGGGATTGAGAGTTCGCATACTATCATAGTTAAGGTTGAATTAGTAATAAATTGATCAATACAGAAGTGGTTGTGTGATTCTTTCCTGAAATCTATGCATAAGATCTGCTTCTGCGTTGAGATTTGAACTTGGTGACCTTAATAAACACACTAATACATACTCAGTAAATGTTAAAGCGATAACGGGTGAACCGGGGTCTGGTTATCATAACGACTTGCGTTATCATAATTACACCCACTCGCATAATTAATACGATTACCTCTCGAATTGGCATAATTAAAATGTGCGTAATTACATAATTAACATATTTCCGGATAATTACACATTTGGCCAAATTTCATTAATTATTATTATTTCCACTGAATATTCATAACCCACATATACAACATAATAATTCACCCACGCACGCATACAACATAACAAATTTTCATACCAACATATACAACATAATGGGGCTCGTCCGGATCTCTCGCAGACAGTTATGCATGAATTCAGGAACGAATCACTGATGTGTTAATCAAAGTGTTGTGAACTAACGTTGCCTTGTGATTGTAAACGGGGTATACAAACAAAACGCGCTCTGAAGGGAGATACCAGAGTAGCAGAGATACAAGGACAGCTGGGCTGAGATTATTTGCTCGAGTTAAACTGACGCATCCTGTGATACAATTGTTTATATGTGCTCTGAAAGGGAATTCTAGAGTAACTCACGACGCACATGAGATGTTAGAATTAAGATACACTCTTAAGTCTATTAACCACACTACATAATAGAGAGGCACAGGATCCACAACATTCTGAGTTTGACACACCAACGCATAACACTGATACAGAGTGGACCTCTGAGGAGGAGATGGAATCTATGGAAAAACAATATCGGGAATTTGTGTTAAAACGTACTGGACGGACTGCTAGCCAGCAGACGGAGCAGAGAGATATATGGGAGGGAGCCATACAGAAGATGTTAAGGCCCATAGAAGGAAACTACTTAAGGACGTGATGAAATGTGGCAAAGCCAAACGTGACGTAAAAATTGCAGAAATAGCGAGGTAGACTCGTATCTCATCGCACAGACAGACAGAGAAAGATTATGGAATGAGGAAAANTTTGAAAGGGAGAGACAAGAGAAACTGTCCTTAATGGTGCAGGTAGAGCGTCTGCACGCCCTCGTGAGAGAGAAAGAATCCGCACTAAATGCACCAGTGAAACACCCAGACGTTGATACACAGAACACATACGGAGTAACAATTTACCACACTCCGAGCCACGGGACGTAGCCCAGGCCAGATCCCACAATGAGTGTGGCTACTATGCAAAGCAATTTTGATAAAGTAACACCCTCGCAAATCGAGGAGAGAGAAGAGGAAATAATAATACAAACGGGAAAACATGAGGCCGACCACCCCAACGTTAGAGAGAGACAAATAATTAACCCTAAGTCATCAGGATACACTGTAATGATAGAGCGGGAAAGGGCGGAGCTGGTGCAAGACGGAAACATGACATAAACAGAACACCAGGCAGACGCACGCTACGCAAGTATGACCGACATGATGCAGATGACAGAGACAGCTCACCAGAGAAACGCACCTCGCACAAACACGACCAACACGACACACGTAACAAGAGCTCACCAGAGAGACGCACATCACACAAGCATGAGCCATGGATAAGCAGAAATCACCGAGCCAAATTGACCCACGTAACAGTGCAAAAGGCACTACAAAAGTTATGTTAAGCAGAGCCACCGTGATGGTGACGGCTCATCTGACACTGACTCCTCTGACAATGACCAACACGACATGGGTACCAGAGAGAGCTCACCAGAGGACGCATGACATGTAAAAATCACCCACGCAAAACCACCCGCACCAAAAATCCAGAGACAGGAATCCCGATAACCATGAAGCACGAGACAAACATAAATTCAACACCTCACCTAGCAGGCACCACACACGTAGTAGGCAGCATGAAGGTCGAGGACAAAANCACTCACCACATAGACACCGCTCAAGGAGATCACGCACACCAACCCACAAGCACGAATCACAAGACCCACATAAGGAAAACAAGAGACACAAGCAACGGACAGATACGAATCCTCGGACAGAGGGAGATCACGACACAGACACGGGACACATGACAACAGTGATAGTGGAGACAAGGGTAGCTCAAGGGAGCACTCCTCAGAGAGCGACACCACTGATGACGAACAACACACTTTTAACAGTAAGACACTAAAACTAATGACAAAGCACTAGTGAGAATTCCCTATTTCGATCCACATAACAAAAACAGGATATCCACACTCACATAACTACAGTAGAACAGGAGGCTAAGATCCGGGTCTGGGTAAATCAGCAGAAAAGGCATGTTTATTATCAAGGAGCCTACATGAACCCGCCAGACCATGGGTAGCCTCCCTGCCAAATAGGGTGAAGAGTGACTTTAAACATTGAGCCGAGCAGTAGTTAAGAGATTTGGGGAATACTCCACACTATCCGAAGGATTGAACGCGGCAAAGTTGATGACCCAGCGTGTAGACGAAGACCACGAGATTATCTCCTACGCCTTAAGAAAGCATATTACGCAGGGGACGTGGACAATGCCCAGGGAGATAAGACGTTTAAAATGATGTTCTTCAATCATTGAGACCTGAAATAGTGAAATAGTAGGAATGATGTTGGACCCNGAGACTGCCTCCCTACGCCAGATTGAAAGCAAGGCCCACACGGCCTGGGTGAACGGACGGAAAACCACTGGCATCCAAAACACATCGACAGAGATAAAGAATGCCTCTCTGGAGGGAAGCGAATCTCCAAGGAATAATATTAGCGCCACACGGGGTAGACATGAATTCCCCCAGGAGAGGGCGCCAACCCAATGAATCGACACCCGTCCAAACACGCTGAATAATTCCACGTGGGGGGAGGAACGAGGCAGAGGAACTTGGCACCCACAGCCGCCACCACATGGAATTCAGAAGAGGGCGGAGGCTGGAATTATGGACGAGGAAGAGAGAGTGACGGGCCACACCTACCCCGCGGAGGCCGACGCCCACCAAACCAGTCACCATATCGTCCCCTACTGCCGCCTCCACCAGCAATAGAGCATAGACCGCCGTTAGCTAACAGGAATCGATATGCTCACCACATTAGGATGGAAAAAGAGCTCCTAGGGAGTATGAAGACTTCCATGCAAGTAGCGAAGGGAAGAATACCAACTATACCCACACAGGAGGAGGGCACACCAGAGCAAAGGTAGCCCAAGTGAACGTAGAGAAGACAAGAAGCCTCGAAGCAATCACCGAAGTGGTACCAGAAGGAAAAGGGTACCATCTGGGGAATTGATTCCCGTAGGACCAGTCGGACGAGTCCACGTGGAAGTAATACTGCAAGACACCCTGACCAGCCAAGGCCTTTGTGATACTGGAGCAGAAATATCCATGATATCCAGAGAATTATTTGACGAACTCCAGACTGCCCTCCAGAGGAAGAATGAAACACTACAAGTGATGCCAAGTAAACTTACCTACTCAGGATGTGAAGGGACCCACATGCGACCATTGGGCAAAGTTATGACGAAGTTGACGTTCAACAAAATCAACATGAACCATCCCCTATATGTCATACAATACCAGGAAAAGAACTGATTATTGGGATCGAACTACTGAATCGCCTGAAACCCATTATGAACCTTGAATCCCGACAAATTTGGGCACAGTCAATGCCGGAGCAACAAAGGGACTCAGAAGATGAAGACGTTATGAGAGACTCCACGGGAATCCAAGTGATAACACAAGAGCTCGACGACCTATCAACGACAATCAGGAACGAAGACGAGCTCCCAGCAGGAATTCGAATCACTCAGCTAATGACTAACAGACTGAGAGAAGACCGAAAGGAAGCCGACTTAGAGTCAGTATCACCGAATGACCGTCCCCTCATGGAGTATACACCGCCCCCTGGAGGCCAAACCGACGAACTGCAAACTGATGAAGGAGAACACAAGGGCAAGAGCGTATTACCCTCGGATGAAGCCAAGGCAACTCAACCAATAGTAACGCAAAGGAACTTTCAACCGAGCCGCCCGAAACCACGAAGGCCCTAGATCCAAACCAAGAGAAAGGAGTCCTTACAATAGAAGAACAAATAGAACAACAAATTGAAGCAGCAGACGCCCTAGAGAGCGACACTCAACGAGACGAGCTACGACAACTGCTCCAAAAATACAACTCCCTGTTCTCCAAAGACTCCTATGATTGTGGCAAAACCGACCTACATGTGGTATCCATTCCCACACTGGAGGGAGCACCAGCGGTATACGTGAAGCAATACAAGATTCCACTGGCCGCCTATGAATCGATCCAAGAAACCCTAGAGAACCTACTCAAAAAGAACATAATCCGGGAATGCAACTCGACCTACAACTCACCATTTGGCCAGTACTAAAACCCACGGGAAAATGGAGACTCACGATCGACTACCGACAACTCAATAAAACAGTTCCCCTATCTCGATGGCCAATGGCAGAAATCGACCACGGTCTCAACCAAATAAAAGGTGCAAAGGTACTCACCACAATGGACCTAGCAAATGGCTTCTGGACCATGCCAGTAAAAGAAACCGATCAATACAAGTTGGCCTTCACCTTCAACGGAATACAGTATACTTGGAATCGCTGCCCGTTCGGATACTCGAACTCACCTGCAGACTTCAACATATTCCTCCACAAGGCGATGGGCGACGCAAAAGAGCGAGGCACCATCGTCTACGTCGACGACATACTAGTCAAGGACTCCTCATGGGAAGAACACCTCGAGAGCCTCCAGCATACCTCGAGCAGTTAAAGGAAGCAGGCGCAAAGATTTCAATACAAAAAGGACAGTGGGCACGCAAAAGGGTGGACTACCTCGGGCTCCAGGTCGGCACTGAAGGAATGTTACCCCAAACCAAAAGACTTGAAGCCCTCCTCGCACTCAAATCGCCCACCACAGTCACGACCCTTCGGAGCTTCTTAGGGATTTGCAACTACCTTCGACAGTTCGTGGACGACTACGCAGAATCGTTCGACCCTTAGTCAAACTACTGCAAAAAGACGAACCATGGGAGTGGGGACAGGAACAGGAAGCCGCAGAAAAAGAATTAAAACGACAGATCACAGAGGCATCCTGCCTAGCATACCCAGAGAAAGGGAAAGAATACTACCTGGAGACCGCATACTCAGATCATAGTATCAGCTCGGTACTGTACCAGAGACAGGAAGCAGAGAAACGAGTTATTGCCTATGCCAGCAAAGCCCTCCGGGGAGTGGAGATGAAGTTCTCCGAGTGTGAGAAGGCGATATTTGGAAACATCTGGGCCATACAACATTTTCGGAACTTGTTGAACGGAGAGAGGATCATCCTGGAAACGAATCATGAATCCTTGGCATACCTCAACAGTAAGAAGATTCGAGAGGGCCGCGTAACCAGCAGCCGAATAGCCAGCTGGGCACTGACACTCCAAGGCCTACCAATCACAGTGAAATACGCAAAGAACAAGAAAAGTCCAATGGCCCAAGGTCTTGCCGATTTACATGATTGTACCTTTGACAGCATGGAAGCAGAGGACGAAAAGATACCTCCGGAGGACAACAGGTACCTGCCCTTCAGGAAGGAGACATGTGCCGACCTACCAGTGGTATACATCGATGGATGCTCCAAGATGAAGGAGAACAAGCTTCACGCTGGGTCAGGAGTCATTTGGGAAACTGGCCCACTCGCAGGGATTCAAGAGGGATTTCAGCTGGGACCAAAGTCAAACCAGTATGCAGAGTTGGTCGGGGTACACATCGCTGTCCAGATGGCATCCGATAACCAAATACGGACCATGGTGGTGTGCACTGATTCCAACTACGTACAGCACAGCTTCCTGCACCACCTACCCATATGGAAAAAAAACGAGATGAAGAACCATAGGAATAAACCAATTCGCCATCGAGAACTATTCGAGGCCATAGATAAGATGGTTCAGAACAAGGATATGAAGATATTTTGGAAGAAAGTCAAAGGACACTCCAAGATACCTGGTCAAGAGAAAACTGGGAACGACCAAGCAGATGCTATAGCAAAAGTGGGAAGCCTGGAAGGCACCCCGTGGAAGCTAGAAGACCAAACCGACAGAGACGGACAACAAGAGTCGACGAACCAAGACATCGCCGTGATAGGACTGGTCACAAGAAGTGGGAAGAACCCGGCAGAAGCTGGAACCAGAGCCCAATTGAACAGTGCCCAGCCTTCCGAAGACCTGATCAGAATGCAACAAGAGGACGAAACACTAAAGACACTCGCCGATCATATCCAAGATCCAGCAGGAAAACCAATCACTACTGACAACTTGAATGACAACAAAGAGCTCGAGATCATGCATAGCCAAATCAAAAGGTTCTCAATGCGAAAAGGGCTACTGGTATACACAAACGAAAAAGACGGTCGACCTAGATGGGTAGTCCCCTCTCAATATCGAGAAATAATGTTACAACACGCCCACAATGAACCGTGTAGCGGCCACCGATGCGAGGTGAATACGGGACAGATGCTGCGACAGGTGGCCTACTGGCCAAAAATGGGGGTAGACATACACAAACATGTGTCCAACTGTCTCGTGTGTTGTAAGTACCAGCCAACGACCTCACAGCATAGGGCACCCCTACAGAGGAGGGGAGCAGATTATCCTTGGTCCAACCTACAAATCGACTGGATAGGACCTGTCAACCGATCAACCAAAGGGAACAAGTACATGCTAACTGTGACCTGTGCATTCTCTAAATGGACAGAGTGTCTACCAGCACCCAACAACACCGCGGAAACAACCGCTATACTACTGATTAACCAAATATTCAGTAGATGGGGCCTACCGTCAACGATCGATTCAGACAAAGGAAGCCACTTCACAGCCGAGGTCATCACAGAAGTGTGGAAGATGTTGGGAGTAAAAAGACAATTACATGTCGCATACCATCCACAATCCTCAGGACAGGTGGAAAGAGCCAACAGGACCATCGTGAGCCTCCTAAAGAAATATGTGTCTACCACGGGCCGCGACTGGGATACGAAACTACCCCTAGTCTTGATGGCCATGCGAGCCACACCCAACCGAGCTACAGGCAGGACACCCTTCGAGATCATGACAGGGAGGCTAATGACCCTCCCAGTACACCTGTTATATGTCCCAGCGGAGGACGAGACCCCGACGGCAATGACGCCAACTGAATACCTGACGGGACTCAATAGTCACCTACAGAGCACATTCGCTATGGTCAGGGACCAGTTGCAAGTAGAGGCTCAGGGGAGCAAAGCATACTATGACCAAAAAGCCAGCCACGCAGAATACCAGCTAGGAGACCAGGTGTGGTACCTCAATTACGAGAAAAGGAAACAGAAGTGCAGGAAATTCCTGCCTTCCTGGACAGGACCACACGAGGTGGTTGACAAAATGTCCCCAGTCGTATATCAGCTAAAAATCACAAAGACAGGAAGAGAGCAGCAATACAAGTGGGTGCACATCAACCAAATCAAACCGTACCCTGTGCTGGTGGAGCGAGATGAGGAATAAGGTGGAAAAGGGGGGGGACTAAACTAATGGGCTTATCACACTACAATAATATGTAACATGTTTTCCAGGGAATGGCAGCCCTCCTGCTCACGCTCCTGCCTTGTCAAGCTAGAAGGGAGCCAAGAGCTGATCAAGCCAGGACCAGAATCCGGGGTGATGCTGAGAGACTCCTCCAGCTTCCTAGTAACCGAAACGAAAATAGTAACCCAACAAGTCTATGTCTCCTTGGAACCTGCCTTGGTGGTAAAGAAGCACTTCGGGAAGTTACCACCCCAAGCCACCCAAGCAACCCGAATATGGTATTATGACTTCCTAAGATATAGTGAACAGAATATCGGAACGATCCTGAAGCAATTACAAAGAACCATGATACTTCCCCCCACCACTGTCAACCTAACACGTTCCAAGAGGTCTATCGGCCTGGGAGGGGTCTTTGGAATACTATCCGGTTTTAGCTCCTTAATCACACTAGGAGTATCCATATCCAACGCCGTAAAGATTGGACACCTCACGCAAGGTATCGAGAATTTACAGCTCGATATGCATCAGATCCATCAGCAAATACAACACCAACAAAAGAATCTGGTCGAAATGGGATCCACCCTCCGAGACACCGTGGTTCTCGTAAACCTACATTCTATCATGATTAACTTAACATTCCAAGAATTGAGTTCTGCAATCCGAGGTCTATACGAAGAAGAGAGTATTCGAGAGCCAATTCAGTGGGTGATCCAAGACTTGTTGCGTAGCATCAGCGGCAGCGTCAGTGATCTTATACAAGGACAAATTCCGTCATATCTGGTAACTCCAACACTGATAAAAGATGTGCTACAAGCAGCATCCCCGGAAACAATCAGTCCAACTCAAGTACAAATTGCCTTCAACATGGGTACAGCCACACCCATACATGTGGACCCCCAAACTAGACAGCTGGCGTTTTTGCTAAATTTACCCCTGGTTAAACCCGGAAATGTATTCCGATTGCGGACAGTATTGAACGTGGGTACATGGAATAACGACATTTACTCCAAGATGGAAACTCCCTTAGTGGTGGCCTACCAGGAAGAAGGCCCCCTTAAGTACCTGGTGCCTGACCTAAACCTGTGTCAAATAATGAAAGAGGTTCATTGGCTCTGCCCAGGGGAACCATTTCTGACCAATACAGCAGAACTAATGTGTGGTCTGTCAAACCTAAGCTCCAAGGAAACTTGCAAGTTTAAGCTAAGTAAACCCAAAGAAAGAACCGGAACAGTGGCCATGATAGCTAATGCCCAGTGGTTGATTAGCACCCCTCTAGACACGGCAATTGTTTCCACCGATCAACACTCCATAACCATGGAAGTTCCGATTCCAAGCCACGTCGCACTGGTCACAATACCAAGAGGAACATTCGTACGCATAGGGGACAAGGTATTATATAACCTAGACAAAAGCCTACACCAAGCGGAGGTAGAAATCGTAGACACATTCCGAGGCCACAAGTTTGAGATAAGCAGCACTCTGTCCAACTTGTTGAACAGTAAAGAATTCCATATGGTGAAATTATCCCTCAGCGAATCAGAGATTAACATAACAGATCTTACTTGGGCGACCGAAGTGGCTGGATATCAGCGAAATCAACAGATGGGGATGGGAATCACAGGGGCAACAGGGATGATCATACTAGTCCTGGCTATTCTAACCTTAACATACCGTGTGGCCAAAATGAATGCCGAACTTAAAAGACTAATCGCAGGCACAAGCCACATACCATTCGAGCCCAGGAACAGGGATAGAGCCAAGGCCTGATGATGCCACCCAAGAATAACCATAGAGACTATCTTTTTAACGATATCTCCTATAACATGTAGTCAATAGAATAACGTTCCCTCCCTTATCGTTTTACCTTCCTTTAGAATTTTTTTTTTCTCTCTTGACACATATAACCTGTTAAGTTGTGACACGTACGCGCGCGTTATAAGGAATAGCAGCAAAACTTGAGGACAATCGATGGTTCATGATGGAAGAAGGGTATACATATTTTTAAAAATAACCCGTGGCCATTTGACCACTGGTCATTTTTAAAAGGGCGGAATGTTGTATCCTAACCTTCTTCCATAATTGAGATTAATAATATTTGATGATTTTTATATATTATCTTTTACTTGTTTTTTTGTAATGAGTGAAACACACCAAGCGCAGCAAACTGCAAAACACCAGGTGTTGTTAAGTAATGAACCGGAGGAGGGCTAGGATGGCAGAATTTACAACCTTGCTTCAAGGGAAGATAAGGCCTGATGAACGGGCACATGTCACCCGTGCAGGGGCAGAGACAGTGGGAGTGTCAGCCAGACATAGTTAAGGCAAAAGCCCAATCATCCTGCATGGTTTTAAAGTAACGTCAAAATTCGAAATTCAACAACAGAGTAGGCTAAATTATCGATCCTCGCGCTCGCTCAAATTGGAGACCAGGCTGCGAGCTACATCAATGAACCATTGCCCATTTGCTAATCCAATACTGAATGTTAATATTACTGAAGTCAAAACGAATTCTATGACCTCAGCACATGGGCAAATAATAGGGCAGTGTCGACTCAAAGGCAATGGAAGAAAACAGAGGCGCCTTTGTCTAAATCACAACCACAGAAAGCCAGGAATCATCACTGATTGTGTGTTCAGGAATTCCGAGCTAGTTAGAACACGTGCACAGGGGGGAGCTGATGTAAACAACCCTGCGCGTCTGGATGTGAGGGGGCCTTGGACCTGGAATCAAGAATAAACACTCCCAGAGCAGAAGGTTGGACAGGGGGAGAGGTGATTTAAAAGAGGGTTGTATATCTCTCAAGGCCAAGACCCAATTGAGTAACAAGGCTGCGGGGGTCACCAGAAGTTCGCATTCGCCTAGTTAAGACAAAAGCTCAATTATTCTGTATTGCTATTAAAGTAACGTTAAAGTCGGAATTTAACAACAGGGTAGGCTAAAGTTATTGATATTCACACCCACTCCAATTAAACCAGGCCACAAGTTACGCCTACTGAACCATCACCATCATTAAGTCAATATGAAATGTTATTTCCATACTTCAATACTTTCTATACAACTCGACCCGAAGCATATGACAATCAGAACCTTCCTAAGTCAAAATTGAATCGCACCCAGACAGGAGCGAATAGTCGATATAAGGTTGACGAGGGAAGGAAATTAAGAGCACGGCGAACTGCAAACGTAAGCAAAAAGCCGGGAACAACACCAGCCAGCAACAGCGAGTGGGGCTTCGACAGGCCATAAAGTAGAATAATAACTCCCGGGTCAGGGGACACAAGAAGAAGCAGGCAGACAAAAACCAGAACTGACTCCAAGGTTCAACCGCCCTCACCTACTCAGGAGTGACGGAAATTAATGAGGCCTTGAATTAACGGCAGGCAACAACAACGGCGAGCAGAGATAGGGTGGGGCAAAGACTGCGGCTATGAAATACAGCTTTGTGTCAGTAAAGCTCTGACAAACAAGTTAAGTTAAAGACATCACAATACATAATATCGCACATAACATCAATGTTAACGCTATTCACCGTAAACTATATTCCGCTTATATAACCATGCAGGCACCAAGGAATACGAATTCCTAGGATCAAGAAACTTACCCCTTAACCTAAGATATCGGGAATAAATTTATAGTAATAAGTATATGCATAAAAAGACAAAAGTAAAACTTATGGAAAAGCCAGGATAACGGGATGAATCACCACCAGGTGGAATATAATACATAATAAAAACGATGTTAAACCCAGGGTCGGAGAGAAAGGGGGATCCCGGCCGTCTTTGTATCCCCGCAGCGCGGGATAGGAGTGTGTATACGCTCGGGGAGACACCTCCACTGGAGCCAAGCACCACGATGGGAAACGACAGACCTTAGGTTACATACAGAATCATAACTGTGAAATAGTAAGGGACAAATGTTAACTTAAAACTTTTTAACCATTTCTTTGTGCGCCGGGTCGGAGAGAGCGTTGCCCCTCCCTCCAGGTGGTGCAACGCGAACAAAGACGCCTATGAGACGATTTGTAACGTCTGTGTTTTGGGTTCATGAAGAAGGCCAGACAAGAGATAAATTGCACCCAGACAGAGAGACGACTTCGAGACAATTTGTAACATCTGGTTGTTTGCTCGTGGGTTTTATGGAGGGAGTTGACAACGGAATATACCGTCAGTGATGCACACAAGGACATACGGACACACACATGGACACACCTGCCTACGGACAGATCCTGACACAGCAAAAATCGGAAGCCCCGCCTTGGGGGCGGGATCCAGGGGATTTTTCAGCATAAAGTAAAGGATCCTGAGCATTGGAAACCAGTGCGACGGGAGGGTCCACTCAGAAGCTCGACCGGGAGGGTCGACTCAGGAACGAGTGCGACCAGTGGGTCCACTCAGGAGCGCGACCAGCGGGTCCACTCAGGAGTGCGACCAGAGGGTCGACTCAGGAGCGAGGGCGACCAGCGGGTCGACCCAGGAGCGAGCTCGACCGGAGGGTCGACTCAGGAGCGAGCTGCGACCAGCGGGTCGCTCGACTCATCTTCAGCTCGTCAACCTCTGCCGTCGGAGGTCTCTGCTGCCGCCGGTGGTGAGCGTCGGACTTGGCGACGATCCAGCGCTGCACGCTACGAGCGAGTTGTGGGCGCCACCTACCGACCGGGTTCCGAACTGCGACAGCGTATCAACAGCCATCCGAGCCAATTCACCACGGTGACAGGGGAGCGACTGCTACGTATGACGCGCACCGCCCCCTCACCACACGAACACCAGGCGTCTGTTTGACATAAAGAATCGACTCCGAACACTGACTATTCAAGACAACTCAAAAACACTCGAACCCATGAGCCATCCGTGGCTGGGAAGGCATCACAACGAGACCGAGTGATGGCCATCCGTCGTTTATAAGAGTATTCGTAATTTTTATCTTTAATATTTAGTGGGCTGTACTCTTAATCGCATAAATTCCCAACAGATCCATCAATACGAACTGATTCTTGGCACCTCCTTCCGCCGAGCCACGCTCACGTGGGGAGTGGTGGCCCACCGGACCCTTATCAGGTGATCTGGTCCCCAATTAGTAAACTTGGTATAAGATAACGAGCTTCGGAAAAGGAGCACCGTCGCAGGCCCTTACTCCAAGCCGTTCTGTTGTCAGATAACCTGCCGATGTATCTGTTGAGATTGGTGCCTTTAAGAATAATAACTGTTTTTGATTGTTTTGTTTTATCGCCGTATAATCTTTCAAGTATCTTTCAGTCATAATCGCCGCACGTACTCGCATCCTCTACAGAATATTCAACTGTTCCGTGACCCAAGGTGTTAACAACGTGATAAGGGTTGCGTATGATCAATAAGGAGTGCGGTACTGCGTGAACAATATTGAGTATAATCATTCATTAACGTTAAGGTTTTCTTAGCATAGTATTTGCATGTTTTAACGACTCTCTCTCTCACTAAGAACCATCGCGTTATGCGGGATCCATGTGCCGTTGTCAAAGTGAAATCAGACAATCGTTGATGATACTGTATTGATGCCGTATTGACGTTCCGGGATTGAGAGTTCGCATACTATATCATAGTTAAGGTTGAATTAGTAATAAATTGATCAATACAGAAGTGGTTGTGTGATTCTTTCCTGAAATCTATGCATAAGATCTGCTTCTGCGTTGAGATTTGAACTTGGTGACCTTAATAAACACACTAATACATACTCAGTAAATGTTAAAGCGATAACGGGGTGAACCGGGGTCTGGTTATCATAACGACTTGCGTTATCATAATTACACCCACTCGCATAATTAATACGATTACCTCTCGAATTGGCATAATTAAAATGTGCGTAATTACATAATTAACATATTTCCGGATAATTACACATTTGGCCAAATTTCATTTAATTATTATTATTTCCACTGAATATTCATAACCCACATATACAACATAATAATTTCACCCACGCACGCATACAACATAAACAAATTTTCATAACCAACATTACAACAAACNCACCACCACGTGCACCCTTACCACACACCNACCACGTGAACCCTTACATACACCACACCNACCACGTGCACCCTACACACNCACACACCNACCACGTGCACCNTNACNCACCACACCNACCACGTGCACCCTACACACNCACACACCACGAACACCCTTACATACACNCACACCNACCACGTGCACCTTACATCACACNCCACCACGTGCACCTTACATACACACNCATCACCACGTGCACCACATCACACAGCACCACCACGAGCACCCTTACNCACAGCACNCACCACCACGAACACCCACAACACACACACCACCACGTGCACCCTACACCACACCACACCNACCACGTGCACCACAACACACACCACCACGTGCACCCTTACACTTNCACNCACACCNACCACGAGCACCCNACACACACACAGCACCACCACGAGCACCCTTACACCACACACACCACCACGTGCACCTTACACCACACNCANCACCACGTGCACCCNACACAGCACACCACCACGTGCACCACATCNCACACACCACCACGAGCACCCTACATNCACCACACCACCACGTGCACCCTACACCACAGCACCACCACGTGCACCACNCCACNCAGCCACCACGAGCACCACATACACACACACCNACCACGTGCACCCAGCACACACNCACCNACCACGTGCACCCCNCCCACACCACCACGTGCACCCTTACTACCACCACAAAGACAACCCCCCACAGCTTCAGAACTATTGGGGCAAGTGCTGTTGGTNAGCACCACCATCACCACGTGGTGCGTCGCCCTCGGTGTCTCCAGACCTCCGTTTCCCCCTCGCATCCCAGAGTTGCCCCCCGTCCCCCGTCCCCCCCCCGTGCCCCCCCCGTGCCCCCCCCGCTCCCCCTCGTGCCCCCCCTGTGTCCCCCGTGTCCCCCCCCCGCCCCCCCCGTGCCCCCCCCCGCTCCCCCCCGTGCCCCCCCTTGACCCCCCCTTGCTCCCCCCGTGTCCCCCCCTCGTGTCCCCCCCTTGTCCCCCCCTCCCCCCCCCCCCCCCCCCCCCCCCCCCCCCCCCCCCCCGTGCCCCCCCCTCACCCCCCCCCGTGTCCCCCGTGTCCCCCCTCGTCCCCCCCNGTGTCCCCCCCCGTGCCCCCCCCGTGCCCCCCCCCGTGNCCCCTCCCCCCCCGGTCCCCCCCCCCGTGCCCCCCCCCGCCCCCCTCGTGCCCCCCCGTGTCCCCCCCCCGTGCCCCCCGTGCCCCCCTCGTGTCCCCCCCCCCCCCCCAGTGCCCCCCCCCGTGCCCCCCCGTGCCCCCGTGNCCCCGTGTCCCCCCCCGCCCCCCCTCCGTGTCCCCCCCCCGTGTCCCCCCCCCCCCCGGCCCCCCCGTGCCCCCCCCCNGTGCCCCCCCCCGTGCCCCCCCCNGTGCCCCCCCCCCCCCCCGTGCCCCCCTGCCCCCCCCCCCCCCCCCGTGCCCCCCCTGTGCCCCCCCGTGCCCCCCCGTGCCCCCCCTCGTGCCCCCCCNGTGTCCCCCCCCGTGCCCCCGTGTCCCCCCCCGTGCCTGCCCCCCCGTGCCCCCCCCGTCCCGTGTCCCCCCCCGTGTCCCCCCCTGTCCCCCCCGTGTCCCCCCCCGTGCCCCCCGTGCCCCCCCCGTGNCCCCCCCNTGCCCCCCCCTGTGCCCCCCCGTGCCCCCCCNGTGCCCCCCCNGTGTCCCCCCGTGCCCCCCGTGTCCCCCCGTGCCCCCCCCGTGCCCCCCCCGTGCCCCGTCCCCCCCNGTGTCCCCCCGTGNCCCCCCCGTGCCCCCCCCGTGCCCCCCCGTGTCCCCCCCCCGTGCCCCCCCCGTGCCCCCCCCGTGTCCCCCCCCGTGCCCCCCCGTGCCCCCCCGTGNCCCCCCCCGTGCCCCCCGTGTCCCCCCCGTGCCCCCCCGTGCCCCCCCNGTGTCCCCCCCCCGTGCCCCCCGTGTCCCCCCCCGTGTCCCCCCGGTCCCCCCCCCCGTGCCCCCCCTNNGTGCCCCCCCGTGCCCCCCCGTGCCCCCCCAGCTGGCCCAGTATCCGCCCTTCGCGAGGAGACGGAGCGGATCGTGACGACGTACGTCCGCGATCGCGAGGGGCGCACCAAACAACAGGTGCCGCCACAACCACCGCAACCACCGCAACAACCGCAACCACCACCGCAACCACCGCAACCACCACCGCAACCACCATCGTAACCACCGCAACTACCACCGCAACCACCACAACCACCACCACAACCACCACCGCAACCACCACCGCAACAACCACCACAACCACCACAACCACCATTGTAACCACCACCGCAACCACCGCAACCACCGCAACCACTGCAACCACCACCGTGACCACTGCAACTACCACAACCACCACCACAATCACCACAACCACCGCAACCACCACAACAACCACCACCGCAACCACCACAACCACCACAACCACCACCGCAACCACCGTAACCACTGCAACCACCACCGCAACCACCGCAACCACCACCGCAATCACCACAACCACAACCACCACCGCAACAACCACCACTAACCACCACAACCACCACCGCAACCACCACCGCAACCACAACCACCACCGCAACCACCGTAACCACCGCAACCACCACCGCAACACCACCGCAACCACCACAACCACCACAATCACCACCGCAACCACCACCGCAACCACAACCACCACCGCAACCACCACCGCAACCACCACCGCAACCACCACAACCACCATCGTAACCACCACAACCACCACCGTGACCACCACCACAACCATCACCGTGACCACTGCAACCACCGCAACCACCACCGCAACCACCACAACCACCACAACAACCATCACAACCACCACAACCACCACAACCATCACCTCAACCACCACAACCACCACCGTGACCACCGCAACCACTACTACAACCACCACAACCACCAGCACCACAACTACCACAACTACCACAACCACCACCAGCACCACAACCACCACAACCACCACCACTGGGGAGACAAAGGCGGCCGGGCGTGGTGCTGGCCACCCACCCCCTCGTGTGCCACAGCGCCGGCAGCTTCATCGGCGCTCGCTAACAGCACTTGCCCCAACAGTCTGTGAAGGCTACACGGGGGGACCTTTGTCTTTGTAGACATCGCCATGGGGAAGACAAAGACGGCCGGAGTGGGTGGTTGCTGCCCCCCCCCCCTCGTGTGTCACAGCGCCGGCAATTCGTAGGCGCTGGCTGCTCGCTCGCTCGCTAACAGCACTCGCACTTGCCCCCGCAACCGTCGTGGACTACGCACGCGGCGCGGGAACCTCTACCTTTGCCTGTGCTCTCCCTCCAAGGTGCTGCTGCTGATCGACATCGAGCTGGCCTACATGAACACCAACCACGAAGACTTCATCGGCTTCGCCAAGTGAGTAACCGCGCTCAACAGGGTTGCGTGCAAAAAAAATTAAGCCGTAAAAACAAAGTTTTTCACTGTAAATCCTTTATATGCGTGGCATGGGTTTTATTGTATTATTCATTTCTGTTTTTCTTGAGTGAGAGTTTCATTTTTATCACATTGGTATTTTAAATTAAATATGAAATTTTTTCTCCTAAAAAGTGGAAATTTTGGAATTTTTTTTCACGAACATTAATTGTCACGCACAACGAGTCTGTGTGCAAAATGTCAGCTCGATTGGATCACGGGAAGTGGTTAAAAAACGACCGAAAGATTTGCACGGTCGTAAGCAAGCAAGCAAGCGAACTTAATATAAAGGATTTAATAAGTATAACCCGTAAAAACTAAGTTTTTCACTATAAATCCTTTATATGCGTGGCGGCTAGAGTCCTCTCGTCCTCTGGCTTGAGATGGCTGCCACCTATGGGTCAGATGATTGTCTGCAGTATTAAACAATTGGTAATTAAATATTTAATTTGTTTTCCCTAAACAGTGTAAAAGTTTGAATTTTTTTTTCACGAACATTAATTGTCTCGCACAACGAGTCTGTGTGCAAAATGTCAGCTCGATTGGATCACGGGAAGTGGGTTAAAAAACGACCAAAAGGTTTGCACGGTCGTAAGCAAGCAAGCAAGCACGCAAGCAAGCAAGCAAGCGAACTTAATATAAAGGATTTAAAAAGGGATTCATCTTCTTGGTTCTTTCGGTAAAGTCACGTAGAATGGAAATAATAAAATAATAAAAATAAAACATAATAAATAATTTTCACGACGTTTCGGCCACAACGCAAGCAACCATTCTCGGGTGAAGAACAGGTCTGTCGGAAAGACAGCGTCTGAAACGTCGTGAGAATAATTTTGTTATGTTTTATTTTATTATTTTATTATTTCCCTTCTACGTGATGACTTTACCGAAAGAACCAAGAGATGAATCCCTGCAGTCACGAAAGCTTTAAATCGAAATTTACGGGGGTTTATGTTTGGTGTTGTTTTAACCATCCTAACGCAATGGGGTTTTATCGGCAGAAAGGGTAATGTGAGAGATTAGCATGATGCTAAAGTGAGAAATTAGAGGGCACTTGCGAAAAGTGTCGCCTATGCGGTGTTTAAACATCCTAACGCACCACTCCTGTTTCATTGCGGAAAGGGTTTATGACCTATTCATATTTGTCGTAAATATTTGTTTCATTATCATCATCGTCGTCGTCGTCATCGTATTATTATTATGTGTTGTTGTTGTTGTTTTTCCCCCTCCCCAGTGCACAACCACGCACGAGTCAGATGGTGAAGAAGAAAGTGGTCGGGAATCAGGTACAGGGCCGCTCGCACCATAGACTCACACAGAGACCCGTAGACTCACACAGAGACCCGTAGACTCACATAGAGACCCGTAGACTCATACGGAACCCGTAGACTCACACAGAGACCCATAGACACACACGGAGACCCACAGACTCACACAGAGACCCATAGACACACAGAGACCTATAGACACACAGAGACCATAGACTCACACAGATACCCTTAGACTCACACAGAGACCCATAGACACACACAGGACCCACAGACTCACACAGAGACCCATAGACTCGCACAGAGACCCAGACTCACACAGAGACCCATAGACTACACAGAGACCCATAGACTCACACAGAACCCATAGACACACACAGAGACCCATAGACTCACACAGAGACCCATAGACTCACACAGAGACCCATAGCTCACACAGAGACCCATAGACACACAGAGACCCATAGACTCACACAGAGACCCATAGACACACACAGACTCATATACACACACAGAGACCCATAGCTCACACAGAGACCCATAGACACACAGAGACCCATAGACTCACACAGAGACCCATAGACACACACAGAGACCCATAGACCACACAGACTCATATACACACACAGAGACCCATAGCCACACAGAGACCCATAGACACACAGAGACCCATAGACTCACACAGAGACCCATATCACACACAGAGACCCGTAGACACACAGAGACCCACAGACTCACACAGAGACCCATAGACTCACACAGAGACCCGTAGACGCACACAGAGACCCACAGACTCACACAGAGACCCATAGCACACAGAGACCCATAGACACACAGAGACCCATAGACTCACACAGAGACCCATAGACTCACACAGAGACTCACACAGAGACCCATAGACCACACAGAGACTCACACAGAGACTCATAGACTCACACAGAGACCATAGACTCTCTGTATGCCCTGCAGAGAGCCATCGTCTGAAACGTCGCCTGTCCACAGTCCATGTGTGTCCGTCGTGAGACTCACACGTGAAGGGTAGTCGCCTGAAACGTCGTCTGTCCCACAGTGTCTCGTAGACTCACACGAGACCTGAAACGTCCTGTCCTCTCTGTAGGCCCCGCTCAAGCCATCGCCTGAAACGTCGCCTGTCCCACAGTCCGTGTGTCCGTCGTGAGTGCCCCCACGCTCCGTGAGGAGTCGCCTGAAAGTCGCCTGTCCCACATCGCCTGAAACGTGCCCTGCCGTCGTGAGGCCCCCACAGCACGTGAAGGTAGTCGCCTCACAGCACGTGAAGGGTAGTCGCCTGAAACGTCGCCTGTCCCACAGCACGTGTGTCCGTCGTGAGGTCGCCTACGCTCACAGCACGTGAAGGGTAGTCGCCTGAAACGTCGCCTGTCCCACAGCACGTGAAGGGTAGTCCGTCGTGTCCCACAGTCCGTGTGGACACGGAGTGAAAGTCGTCGTTGCCGCTCACTTTGTATTTGCGTTCCGCTGCCCGCCACAGGATGAGCACATGGTGAGCCGATTTGTGTTGTTGTTGTGGTTGTTTGTTGTTGTTGGTGGTGTGGGTGTTTGTTGTTGTTGTTGTGTNGTCAGATTGTTGTTGTGGTTGTTGTTGTTGTTGTGGCGATTGTTGTTGTTGTTGTTGTTGTGGTTGTTGTGGTTGTGGTTGTTGTGGTTGTTGTTGTTGTTGTTGTCGTTGTTGTTTGGTTATTCGTTTAACACGTAGCAGGCTTTCGCGAGCAATATTGTTGATAATCAAGGTTTTTGGGTTTAGATCGCGTTATTTATAAATGTGTCGTAACCCTCCACCACCCGACACGGCCAATCAGAAATTTTTTTTTACATTATGAGACTTCCTTTGCCAGTAGCAAAATATAATAATAGGTTTTTTACTATAATAATATTTTTACTATAATAGGGTTTTTACTATAATAATAGGTTTTTTACTATAATAATAGGGTTTTACTATAATAATATAATAATACGCTTTTCACTATAATAATATAATAATAAGGTTTTTACTATAATAGGTTTTTTACTATAATAATAGGTTTTTTACTGTAATAATATAATAATAGGGTTTTTACTATAATAATATAATACGTTTTTTACTATATAATAATAGGTTTTTACTATAATTATATAATAATAGGGTTTTTACTATAATAGGTTTTTTATATAATAATAGGGTTTTACTATAATAATAGGTGTTTTACTATAATAATAGGTTTTTTACTATAATAATAGGTGTTTTGCTATAATAATGTAATTTAATGTTGGGTTTATCTATGGCAGTATATAGTACGGTATATGCTCGTGTGATGTAAGAGAATAAAGTTTAGATGGAAGCATATTATATAATTTTTACGACGTAGAATTGTAATGTCTTACTTGCTGTTAGTAACTCAGCTTATTGTAGAGTATAGTAAGTATACTGATGGTGCTATGCAGTTTATACTTTAGTTTTCTACGTGGTTGTTGAGTAACTGCAGCTACATATCATTAACATTCCTTTCCTTTGTTACTGCTAATCCCTGCACCCCCCATTGGTGCTGCTGATCCTGCATAATGCATGGGCATAATATGACTTTGAAACCCCCCGCCCAACGCCTACGCATTTACCATGAATATGCTAAATGCCTCTTCATATGCACATTCTTTTGTTAAGGCGCTCTTCTTCCACCTCCAACGCAGCTTATATATAAGCTCCTAGTTTGGTAGTGTCTCATTCTTCACCTGAAGACGGCTGCTTGCGTTGTAGCCGAAACGTCGTGAGAATTATTTTATTATGTTTTATTTTTATTATTTTATTACTTCCCTTCTACGTGACTTTACCGAAAGAACCAAGAAGATGAATCCCTGCAGTCACGAAAGCTTTAAATCGAAAAATAATGTAATAATAGGGTTTTTACTATAATAATATAATAATAGGGTTTTACTATAATAATATAATAATAGTTTTTTTACTATAATAATAAAATATAGGTTTTTTACTATAATAATATAATAAATGGTTTTTACTATAATAATATAATAATAGGTTTTTTACTATAATAATAGGTGGTGGAGGGTTACGACACATTTATAAAGAACGCTAACTAACCCAACAACGTTTATTATGAGTATTATGTTTGTTTGGTTGTTGTTGTTGTTTTCTCACTTGACACCTTACCAGAGCATTCGGTCAAGGCACGGGGGGGGGGGGGGCGATGTGGGGCGCAGGACAACAACAATAAACAACAACAACAACAAACACTAATCACAACAACAACAAGCATTTCTAAACAAACTCGTTGTTTGTTTTTTTAATTCTTGAAACGAGTGTCTCAAGCAGACGGCTGAGAGATGGGGAGTCAGTGGTAGAGGGGGTCTAGGGGGGTCTAGGGGGGTAGGGGAGGAGAGGGGGTCACGGTAGACGTGTGTGTGCGTGTCTGTGCACGCGTGTGTGTCTCTGTACGCATGTGTGTGTGTGTGCACGCGTGTGTGTAAGTACTTGTGTGCGTGCGTGTGTGTCTCTGTACGCATGCGTGTGTGTGTGCACGTGTGTGTGCACGCGTATGTGTAAGTACTTGTGTGTGTGCGTCGTCTCTACGCATGCGTGTGTGTGTGTGCACGTGTGTGTGCACGTGTGTGTCTCTGTACGCATGCGTGTGTGTGTGCACGTGTGTGTCTCTGTACGCACGCGTGTGTGTGTGCACGCGTGTGTGTAAGTACTTGTGTGTGTGCGTGTGTCTATATACGCATGCGTGTGTGTGTGCACGCGTGTGTGTCTCTGTACGCACGTGTGTGTGTGTCTCTGTACGCATGCGTGTGTGTGTGCACGCGTGTGTGTAAGTACTTGTGTGTGTGCGTGTGTCTGTGCATGCGTGTGTGTGCACGTGTGTGTGCACGTGTGTGTGTGCGCGTGTCTGTGCATGCCTGTGTGTAAGTACTGGTGTGTGTGCGTGTGTCTCTACGCATGCGTGTGTGTGTGTGCACGTGTGTGTGTGTGCACGTGTGTCTCTGTACGCATGCGTGTGCACGTGTGTGTGTCTCTGTACGCATGCGTGTGTGTGTGCACGTGTGTGTGTGCATGTGTCTCTGTACGCATGTGTGTGTGTGTCTCTGTACGCATGCGTGTGTGTGTGTGCGTGTGTGTGTGCATGTGTCTTGTACGTGTGTGTGTCTCTGTACGCATGCGTGTGTACGTGTGTGTGTCTCTGTATGCATGCGTGTGTGCACGTGTGTGTGTGTGTCTCTGTAAGCATGCGTGTGTATGTGTGTGCACGTGTGTGTGTGTGCGTGTCTCTGTACGCATGCGTGTGTGTGTGCACGTGTATGTGTGCGTGTGTCTCTGTACGCATGCGTGTGTGTGCACGTGTGTGTGTACGCATGTCTCTGTACGCATGCGTGTGTGTGTACACGTGTGTGTGTGTGCGTGTGCGTACACGTGTGTGTGTGTACACGTGTGTGTGTACGTGTGCGTGTATACACGTTTGTGTGTACACGTGTCTGTGTACGTGTGCGCGGACGTGTATACACGTGTCTGTGTACGTGTGCGCGTGCGTGTGTATACACGTGTGTGTATACACGTGTCTGTGTGTGCGCGGACGTGTATACACGTGTCTGTGTGTGTGTGCGCGTGTATACACGTGTGTGTGTGTGTACACGTGTGTGTGTGCGGACGTGTATACACGTGTCTGTGTGTGCGCGGACGTGTATACACGTGTGTGTGTGCGTGCCGGCCTAACGCAGGTGATACGCAAGGGCTGGTTGACCATCAACAACATCGGCATCATGAAGGGAGGCGCCAAGGACTACTGGTTCGTCCTCACGGCAGAGAATCTGTCGTGGTACAAGGACGACGAGGTGAGGGACGAGCGGGCGGGAGGGTGAGCGGGCGGGTGAGCGGGAGGTTGAGCGGGCGGGAGGGTGAGCGGGAGGGCGAGTGAGCGGGAGAGCGGGAGGGTGAGCGGGAGGGCGAGCGGGAGGGCGAGCGGGAGGGCGAGCGGGAGGCGAGCGGGCGGGCGAGCGGGAGGGCGAGCGGCGGGAGGGTGAGCGGGAGGGCGAGCGGGAGGGCGAGGGGAGGGCGAGCGGGAGGGCGAGCGGGAGGGCGAGCGGGCGGGTGAGCGGGAGGGGTTGTGTAGTGGCGATAGTGGTGGTGGTGTGTTGGGAGCGGTGGGTGTGTGGGTGAGTGAGTGAGTGGGCGAGTGAGTGAGTGAGCAGGTGAGTGGGTGAGTGAGCAGGTGAGTGTGTGAGCGAGTGAGCAGGTGAGTGTGTGAGCGAGTGAGCAGGTGAGTGGGTGAGTGAGTGGATGAGTGAGTGAGTGAGTGGGCAAATGTGTGAGTGAGTGAGCGGGTGAGTGTGTGAGTGAGTGAGCAGGTGAGTGGGTGAGTGAGTGAGTGGATGAGTGAGTGAGTGAGTGGGCAAATGTGTGAGTGAGTGAGTGGGCGAATGTGTGAGTGAGTGAGCAGGTGAGTGAGTGAGTGAGCAGGTGAGTGAGTGGGTGGGCAGGTGAGTGAGTGTGTGAGTGAGTGAGCAGGTGAGTGGGTGAGTGAGCAGGTGAGTGAGTGGGTGGGCAGGTGAGTGAGTGTGTGAGTGAGTGAGCAGGTGAGTGGGTGAGTGAGTGGGTGGGCAGGTGAGTGAGTGTGTGAGTGAGTGAGCAGGTGAGTGGGTGAGTGAGCAGGTGAGTGAGTGGGTGGGCAGGTGAGTGAGTGTGTGAGTGAGTGAGCAGGTGAGTGGGTGAGTGAGTGGGTGGGCAGGTGAGTGAGTGTGTGAGTGAGTGAGCAGGTGAGTGGGTGAGTGAGCAGGTGAGTGAGTGGGTGGGCAGGTGAGTGAGTGTGTGATTGAGTGAGCAGGTGAGTGGGTGAGTGAGTGGGTGGGCAGGTGAGTGAGTGTGTGAGTGAGTGAGCAGGTGAGTGGGTGAGTGAGCAGGTGAGTGAGTGGGTGAGTGAGTGGGCGAGTGAGTGGATGAGTGAGCAGGTGAGTGGGTGAGTGAGTGGTGGGCAGGTGAGTGAGTGTGTGAGTGAGTGAGCAGGTGAGTGGGTGAGTGAGCAGGTGAGTGAGTGGGTGGGCAGGTGAGTGAGTGTGTGAGTGAGTGAGCAGGTGAGTGGGTGAGTGAGTGGGTGGGCAGGTGAGTGAGTGTGTGAGTGAGTGAGCAGGTGAGTGGGTGAGTGAGCAGGTGAGTGAGTGGGTGGGCAGGTGAGTGAGTGTGTGAGTGAGTGAGCAGGTGAGTGGGTGAGTGAGTGGGTGGGCAGGTGAGTGAGTGTGTGAGTGAGTGAGCAGGTGAGTGGGTGAGTGAGCAGGTGAGTGAGTGGGTGGGCAGGTGAGTGAGTGTGTGATTGAGTGAGCAGGTGAGTGGGTGAGTGAGTGGGTGGGCAGGTGAGTGAGTGTGTGAGTGAGTGAGCAGGTGAGTGGGTGAGTGAGCAGGTGAGTGAGTGGGTGAGTGAGTGGGCGAGTGAGTGGATGAGTGAGCAGGTGAGTGGGTGAGTGAGTGGGTGGGCAGGTGAGTGAGTGTGTGAGTGAGTGAGCAGGTGAGTGGGTGAGTGAGCAGGTGAGTGAGTGGGTGGGCAGGTGAGTGAGTGTGTGAGTGAGTGAGCAGGTGAGTGGGTGAGTGAGTGGGTGGGCAGGTGAGTGAGTGTGTGAGTGAGTGAGCAGGTGAGTGGGTGAGTGAGCAGGTGAGTGAGTGGGTGGGCAGGTGAGTGAGTGTGTGATTGAGTGAGCAGGTGAGTGGGTGAGTGAGTGGGTGGGCAGGTGAGTGAGTGTGTGAGTGAGTGAGCAGGTGAGTGGGTGAGTGAGCAGGTGAGTGAGTGGGTGAGTGAGTGGGCGAGTGAGTGGATGAGTGAGCAGGTGAGTGGGTGAGTGAGTGGGTGGGCAGGTGAGTGAGTGTGTGAGTGAGTGAGCAGGTGAGTGGGTGAGTGAGCAGGTGAGTGAGTGGGTGGGCAGGTGAGTGTGTGAGTGAGTGAGTGAGCAGGTGAGTGAGTGAGCGGGTGAGTGAGCAGGTGAGTGAGTGAGTGAGTGAGTGAGTGAGTGAGCAGGTGAGTGAGTGAGTGAGCAGGTGAGTGGGTGAGTGAGTGAGTGAGTGAGTGAGTGAGTGGGTGAGTGAGTGAGTGAGCAGGTGTGGGTGAGTGAGTGAGTGAGCAGGTGAGTGGGTGAGTGAGCAGGTGAGTGGGTGAGTGAGTGAGTGAGCAGGTGAGTGTGTGAGTGGGCAGGTGAGTGGGTGAGTGAGTCAGCAGGTGAGTGAGTGAGTGAGCAGGTGAGTGGGTGAGTGAGCAGGTGAGTGGGTGAGTGGGCAGGTGAGTGGGTGAGTGAGTGAGCAGGTGAGTGGTGAGTGAGTGAGCAGNTGAGTGGGTGAGTGGGCAGGTGAGTGGGTGAGTGAGTGAGTGAGTGGGTGAGTGGGTGAGTGGGTGAGTGAGTGGGTGAGTGGGTGAGTGAGTGAGTGAGTGGGTGAGTGGGCAGGTGAGTGGGTGAGTGAGTGAGCAGGTGGGTGAGTGAGTGAGCAGGTGAGTGTGTGAGTGAGTGAGTGAGTGAGTGGGTGAGTGAGTGAGTGGCAGGTGAGTGAGTGTGTGAGTGAGTGAGCAGGTGAGTGTGTGAGTGAGTGAGTGAGCAGGTGAGTGGGTGAGTGAGTGAGCAGGTGAGTGTGTGAGTGGGCAGGTGAGTGGGTGAGTGGGCAGGTGAGTGGGTGAGTGAGTGAGTGGCAGGTGAGTGGGTGAGTGGTGAGCAGGTGAGTGGGTGAGTGAGTGAGCAGGTGAGTGTGTGAGTGGGCAGGTGAGTGGGTGAGTGAGCAGGTGAGTGGGTGAGTGAGTGAGCAGGTGAGTGGGTGAGTGAGTGGCAGGTGAGTGGGTGAGTGGGCAGGTGAGTGGGTGAGTGAGTGAGCAGGTGAGTGGGTGAGTGAGTGAGTGAGCAGGTGAGTGGGTGTGTGAGTGAGTGAGGTGAGTGGGTGAGTAGGTGAGTGAGTGGGTGAGTGAGTGAGCAGGTGAGCAGGTGAGTGAGTGAGTGAGCAGGTGAGTGGGTGAGTGAGTGGTGAGCAGGTGAGTGGGTGAGTGGTGAGCAGGTGAGTGAGTGGGTGAGTGAGTGAATAAGTGAGTGTGTGAGTGAGTGAGTGAGCAGGTGAGTGGGTGAGTGCTGTTGCCACTGGTAGTGATGGCGGTGTTGCTGCTGCACAGCCAACACCTTCGACGATTGCCCGAACCGGTGCTGGGCCTACGCATAGGTCGGCTCGGCCTCAAACGAGCCCCCTGTCCGCCGCGTGGGGAGACAAAGGCGGCCGGGCGCCACGGGGCCCACCTTCATAGGGCGATGCTGCTCCACTTTGTCGGAAGCTACGGGGGCGAGCGGGAGGGGGGGGGGATCTTTGTGTTTGGCGAGCGGAGGCTGTGAGCGTGTCCCACCCCCCCACCCCCCC